>JASANE010026066.1:0-100538 GCA_030248225.1 Trileptium ribeirensis
GTAACCTCGTTCAGTTACATATACTCCGAAAAAGAAAATAGTTGATCGACAATGGACTGGACACAATTTAATGGAAGAGCGAACTAAATCCCACCATCATCATCCCATGCGTTGGAACGGCCTGTACAGTTGAGAAGAAACCTTTTGTAATAGTCGAGTATCGAGTTCGCCAACATTCGCATTGCGGGAAATCACAAGAAAATTTTAATTATAACTGTAAATAATATACTTTTATTAAATATATAAATATATATTATAAATTTGGCGAAAATATACTATTGTTGGTAATTTTTGAAAGCTACCGGGGACTTGGAGGTCCAACTACCGACAAAAGACGGACGATATACATTTTTGAAAGCTACCGGGGACTTGGAGGTCCAACTACCGACAAAAGACGGACGATATCATTTTGAAAGCTACCGGGGACTTGGAGGTCCAAATACCGACAGAAGACGGACGATATACATTTTGAAAGCTACGAGACTTGGAGGTCCCAAGAACTTTCCGACAAAAGACGGACGATATACATTTTTGAAAGCTACCGGGGACATGGAGGTCCAACTACCGACAAAAGACGGACGATATACATTTTGAAAGCTACCGGGGACTTGGAGGTCCAACTACGACAAAAGACGAACAATATACATTTTTGAAAGCTACCGGGGACTTGGAGGTCCAACTACCGACAAAAGACGGACGATATACATTTTTGAAAGCTACCGGGGACTTGGAGGTCCAACTACCGACAAAAGACGGACGATATACATTTTTGAAAGCTACCGGGGACTTGGAGGTCCAACTACCGACAAAAGACGGACGATATACATATGTGAAAGCTACGGGGACTTGGAGGTCCAACTACCGACGAAAGACGGACAATCCTCGTTTTGAAAGCTACCGGGGACTTGGAGGTCCAACTACCGACAAAAGACGGACGATATACATTTTTGAAAGCTACGGGGACTTGGAGGTAAAACTACCGACAAAAGACCGGAATACATTTTTGAAAGCTACCGGGGACTTGGAGGTCCAACTACCGACAAAAGACGGACGATATAACTTTTGAAAGCTACCGGGGACTTGGAGGTCCAACTACCGACAAAAGACGGACGATATACATTTTTGAAAGCTACCGGGGACTTCAAAAAGTTGGACTACCGAAGAAGACGGACGATATACATTTTGAAAGCTACCGGGGACTTGGAGGTCCAACTCCGACAAAAGACGGACGATATACATTTTGAAAGCTACCGGGGACTTGGAGGTCCAACTACCGACAAAAGACGGACGATATACATTTTTTGAAAGCTACCAGACTTGGAGGTCCAACTACCGACAAAAGACGGACGATATACATTTTTGAAAGCTACCGGGGACTTGGAGGTCCAACTTCCGACAAAAGACGGACGATATACATTTTGAAAGCTACCAGACTAAAAATTCCAACTTCCGACAAAAGACGGACGATATACATTTTTGAAAGCTACCGGGGACTTGGAGGTCCAACTACCGACAAAAGACGGACGATATACATTTTTGAAAGCTACCGGTACTTGGAGGTCCAACTACCGACAAAAGACGGACGATATACATTTTTGAAAGTTACCGGGGACTTTGGAAAGTTCCAGACTTCCGACAAAAGACGGACGATATACATTTTTGAAAGCTACCAGACTGAGGGTCCAAAGCTCGACAAAGACGGACGATATACATTTTGAAAGCTACGAACTGGAGATTTCCAACTACCGACAGAAGACGGACGATATACATTTTTTGAAAGCTACCGGGGACTTGGAGATTTCCAACTTCCGACAAAAGACGGACGATATACATTTTGAAAGCTACCGGGGACTTGGAGGTCCAACTACCGACAAAAGACTGACGATATCCATTTTTGAAAGCTACCGTGGACATTGAGGTCCAACTACCGACAAAAGAAAAACGATATACAGTGTTGAAAGCTACCGGGGACTTGGAGGTCCAACTACCGACAAAAGACGGACGATCTACATTTTTGAAAGCTACACGGGACTTGGAGATTTCCAACTTCAACAAAAAGACGGACGATATAACTTGAAAGCTACCGGGGACTGGGAGGTCCAACTTCAGACAAAAGACGTACGATATACATTTTTGAAAGCTACCGGGGACTTTGATTTTCAATTATCGACAATAGACGGACGATATACTTTTTTGAAAGGTTTCGTGGACTTGGAGGTCCAACTACCGACAAAAGACGGACGATATACATTTTTGAAAGCTACCGGGGACTTGGAGGTCCAACTACCGACAAAAGACGGACGATATACATTTTTGAAAGCTACCGGGGACTTTGGAGGTCCAACTTCAAAAGACGGACGATATACATTTTTGAAAGCTACCGGGGACTTGGAGGTCCAACTACCGACAAAAGACGGACGATATACATTTTGAAAGCTACGGGGACTTGGAGGTCCAACTACCGACAAAAGACGGACGATATACATTTTGAAAGCTACCGGGGACTTGGAGGTCCAACTACCGACAAAAGACGGACGATATACATTTTTGAAAGCTACCGGGGACTTGGAGGTCCAACTACCGACAAAAGACGGACGATATACATTTTTGAAAGCTACCGGGGACTTGGAGGTCCAACTACCGACAAAAGACGGACGATATACATTTTTGAAAGCTACGAGGGGATTGGAGGTCCAACTACCGACAACAGACGGACGATATACATTTTTGAAAGCTACCGGGGACTTGGAGGTCCAACTACCGACAAAAGACGGACGATATACATTTTTGAAAGCTACCGGGGACTTGGAGGTCCAACTACCGACAAAAGACGGACGATATACATTTTTGAAAGCTACAGAGGACTTGGAGGTCCAACTACCGACAAAAGACGGACGATATACATTTTTGAAAGCTACGGGGGACTTGGAGGTCCAACTACCGACAAAAGACGGACAATATACGTTTGAAAGCTACCGGGGACTTCAAAAGTAGACTACCGACAAAAGACGGACGATATACATTTTGAAAGCTACGGGGGACTTGGAGGTCCAACTACCGACAAAAGACGGACGATATACATTTTTTGAAAGCTACCGGAGCTTGGAGGTCCAACTACCGACAAAAGACGGACAATATACCGTTTGAAAGCTACCGGGGACTTGGAGGTCCAACTACCGACAAAAGACGGACGATATACATTTTTGAAAGCTACCGGGACTTGGAGGTCCAACTACCGACAAAAGACGGACGATATACATTTTTGAAAGCTACGGGGGACTTGGAGGTCCAACTACCGACAAAAGACGGACGATATACATTTTGAAAGCTACCCCGGGGACTTGGAGATTTCCAAAACTACGACAAAAGACGGACGATATACATTTTGAAAGCTACGGGGACTTGGAGGTAAAGATACCGACAAAAGACGGACGATATACATTTTTGAAAGCTACCGGGGACTTGGAGGTCCAATTACCGACAAAAGACGGACGATATACATTTTTGAAAGCTACCGGGGACTTGGAGGTCCAACTACCGACAAAAGACGGACGATATACGTTTGAAAGCTACCAGGGGACTTGGAGGTCCAACTCCCGACAAAAGACGGACGATATACATTTTTGAAAGCTACCGGGGACTTGGAGGTCCAACTACCGACAAAAGACGGACGATATACATTTTTGAAAGCTACCGGGGATTTGGAGGTCCGACTACCAACAGAAGACAAACGATATACATTTTTTGAAAGCTACCGGGGACTTGGAACGGTCCAACTACCGACAAAAGACGGACGATATCATTTTGAAAGCTACCGGGGACTTGGAGGTCCAACTACCGACAAAAGACGGACGATATACATTTTTGAAAGCTACCGGGGTCCAAGAGGCGGACGATATCATTTCTGAAAGCTACCGGATTCGAGGTCCAACTACCGACAAAAGACGGACGATATACATTTTTGAAAGCTACCGGGGACTTGGAGGTAGACTTCCGTCAAAAGACGGACGATATACATTTTTGAAAGCTACCGGGGACTTGGAGGTCCAACTACCGACAAAAGACGGACGATATACATTTTTGAAAGCTACCGGGGACTTGGAGGTCCAACTACCGACAAAAGACGGACGATATACATTTTTGAAAGCTACCGGGGACTTGGAGGTCCAACTACCGACAAAAGACGGACGATATACATTTTTGAAAGCTACCGGGGACTTGGAGGTCCAACTACCAAAAGACGGACGATATACATTTTTGAAAGCTACCGGGGACTTTGGAGGTCCAACTCCCGACAAAAGACGGACGATATACATTTTTGAAAGCTACCGGGGACTTGGAGGTAAACTTTCCGACAAAAGACGGACGATATACATTTTGAAAGCTACCGGGGACTTGGAGGTCCAACTACCGACAAAAGACGGACGATATATACATTTTTGAAAGCTACCGGGGACTTGGAGGTCCAACTACCGACAAAAGACGGACGATATACATTTTGAAAGCTACCGGGGACTTTGAGGTCCAACTACCGACAAAAGACGGACGATATACATTTTTTGAAAGCTACGGGGACTTGGAGGTCCAACTACCGACAAAAGACGGACGATATACATTTTGAAAGCTACGGGGACTTGGAGAAAAATTCCAACTACCGACAAAAGACGGACGATATACATTTTGAAAGCTACCGGGGACTTGGAGGTCCAACTACCGACAAAAGACGGACGATATACATTTTTGAAAGCTACGGAGACTTGGAGGTAAACTTCCCGACAAAAGACGGACGATATACATTTTTGAAAGCTACGGGGACTTGGAGGTCCAACTACCGACAAAAGACGGACGATATACATTTTGAAAGCTACGGGGACTTGGAGGTCCAACTACCGACAAAAGACGGACGATATACATTTTGAAAGCTACCGGGGACTTGGAGGTCGACCCGACAAAAGACGGACGATATACATTTTTGAAAGCTACCGGGGACTTGGAGGTCCAACTACCGACAAAAGACGGACGATATACATTTTTGAAAGCTACCGGGGACTTGGAGGTCCAACTACCGACAAAAGACGGACGATATACATTTTTGAAAGCTACCGGGGACTTGGAGGTCCAACTACCGACAAAAGACGGACGATATACGGACAGTTAAAACGACATCGAGGAATTTGGGTTGATGGGTGATATGTTCAATGAAATGATGAAATTTTTAGGCAAAAAACTGAAATTGCACCGCTCAAACCTGGTGACCAGATCTCTGAGATCACTATCACGTTTGTTACCAGTTAATTTATAGTATTACCATCGCCAGCAGTGTGTTCAACGATTTAAAAATAATAATGGCATTTATAACGCGCCTTTTTCGCAAAAACATTGCAAAAGAACAAGAGATTGTCACAAAATACATTAATCAGAATGAAGCAAGCTTGTAATATCACTCTGGCGAAGTGAGACAAAGTGAGTCTTCAGTTTTGCTTTAAATGTAGTCACGTCGAGAGTCTTGTCACCTAGTGTTTGTGGCGTAGATTTGTGCTGTATATACAGTTAAATCGGTCAAATTTAAAAGGTTATATTGTATCATGTAGATAGAGATTGTGTCGCGGTATGGTATCTGATAACTTATTAAAAAATTCCGGGCATCTTTCAAAAGTTTTTGGTCGTCTACTCGGGAATAGTTTGACTGGGAAAGTCCTAGAATTATCCCAGTTAAGAAAGAAAACTTTATCTAACTTATTATTGCAAGAATTTTTTTGCACTGAATCAGTTGTGGTGCATTCATGCGTCAACGGATGGATAGTATTTTCTTGAAGGGGAATGGTAAGTTTGTGATCAACATTCTTTGTTATGAGTCCGACAGCGTAACCATGCGATGAAAACTGTCATAGTGGGTTCTAACTCCTAAAGCCAATATAAAATGACCACGAGGTAACGTTGGGGGATCAGCTAGCAATGTGCAATGAAAGCGGGGATCAGCTAGCAATGTGCAATGAAAGCGAGGAATCAGCTAGAAATGTGCAATGAAAGCGGTGGATCAGCTAGCAATGTGCAATGAAAGCGGGGGATCAGCTAGCAATGTGCAATGAAAGCGGGGGATCAGCTAGCAATGTGCAATGAAAGCGGGGGATCAGCTAGCAATGTGCAATGAAAGCGGGGGATCAGCTAGCAATGTGATGTGCAATGAAAGCGAGGAATCAGCTAGAAATGTGCAATGAAAGCGGTGGATCGGCTAGCAATGTGCAATGAAAGCGGGGGATCAGCTAGCAATGTGCAATGAAAGCGGGGGATCAGCTAGCAATGTGCAATGAAAGCGGGGGATCAGCTAGCAATGTGCAATGAAAGCGGGGGATCAGCTAGCAATGTGCAATGAAAGCGGGGGATCAGCTAGGAATGTGCAATGAAAGTGGGGGATCAGCTAGCTATGTGCAATGAAAGCGGGGGATCAGCTAGAAATGTGGAATGAAAGCGGGGAATCAGCTAGCAATGTGCAATGAAAGCGGGGGATTAGCTAGCAATGTGCAATGAAAGCGGGGGATCAGCTAGAAATGTGCAATGAAAGCGGGGGATCAGCTAGAAATGTGCAATGAAAGCGGGGGATCAGCTTGAGATCTAATGTTTAATAAAACATGATAGGTGTTTGACAAAAACTAGGTTCGAGCATTTCAGACCGAATCCGGCCTTGAAACTGGAGTAGTCGGCCCGCCAGTTGTCAAGGGAACGGATGCGCTCCTGTAATATTCTTCGGGCCATCCTTCCTCAAACAACCACTGGCATTCGGCACATTCAGTCTGCATCACACGGATCAGTTCGGGTTGACGGCGTGAATCAATTCGTTTCAAAAGACTTCGTCGAACGTTGACAAGTAGATTTTGCTCGTCGTGGCGTTCGTGAAGCAAATCAGTCATACGATCCACCTGTTCCGTTAGAAGATTGTAGATGCGGAGCCGGGTATCACGTTGGTTATGGGTTGTTGAACGATGATCGATGGCGGCAGCGTGTTTCATTTGTAGCTCGATTTGAGTAAATAGCTGCGAAGCGTCCGCAAACTCCCGTCCTGCCAAATCTTCAAAGATACGTGTCTCCGTTCGGATATCCATCAACAGTAGATCGTCTTCGGGTGCAGTTGTTTTCAAATGGTCGTGAAATTTCCGAAACTTTCGGCTCACAGCAGCCTGATGTTCTGAAAGTTAATATCTAAAAAATTTCTGCAAGAAAATAATTAAAATATCGAAGTGATGACCATTTTTGGACAAAAAATGACACATCTCATGACACTCCTCACGACAGCACTCATTCCTCGGTTGCAAGAACCCCGTTATCCTATTACCTTCTTGGACGGAAATAATATGTTAACGAAGCTTTACCTATAATCGCTACATTAGACGTAGCAAGTTTGGCACATGGTGTTTAGCGAGGTTTTAAAAAAACATGAATGTCTAAAAGTTACGGACTGGGCGGTAGGTTGGGCCGTAAGGCCGACAGCTCTCAAGCACAGGAGCGTCCGGGTGAAATCTTGTAAAGCACCGTGAATCGGTCTCTTGCAAAATTAAATGGGACTAACTATAAAGTATCGGATTGGATATGCGACGAAAGCCAAAGACAGAGAGTGTCACACTTTTCTGAAGACATCACCATCTGACACATCTCTTGCTAAATTTTTCTAATCTTTAATTATTAATTATCATTAATTATTTAAATTAAATTATCAAATTATTAAATTATTATCAAATTATTAAATTATCACTAATTTTTAATTAAGTTAAAATAATTAAGTTAAATTTTTAAACTGGTAAAACCAATGTTTTATCGTAGAACAAGGTTTCTTCTAGCCAACCCTATCCTCCAACTTTATATATTAGCACTTGTTGCGGTAAAAAAGCATACTGACTAAACGAGCACCCGCGAAATTCGTTTGGGTCATGTGAAGCCATGCGCATAATTGGAGCATCCTGGCTAAACCAAGGTTATCCCCTAATGAAGCCATGGTGCAATAACAGCTGTCACTTATCACTGTCACTGTTGCCATCAGCTGCCACTGTTGCCACTTATCACAACTGTGGTGTCACCCAACGCAACGAGCATCCGCGAAATTCGTTTGGGTTATGTGAAGTGATGCGCATAATTGGAGCATCCTGGCTGAACCAAGGTCATCCCAAAATGAAGCCATGGTACAATAACAGCTGTCACTTATCACTGTCACTGTTGCCATCAGCTGCCACTGTTGCCACTTATCACAACTGTGGTGTCACCCAACGCAACGAGCATCCGCAGAAATTCGTTTGGGTTATGTGAAGTGATGCGCATAATTGGAGCATCCTGGCTGAACCAAGGTCATCCCAAAATGAAGCCATGGTACAATAACAGCTGTCACTTATCAGTGTCACTGTTGCCATCAGCTGTCACTGTTGCACTTTTCACAACTGTGGTGTCACCCGACGCACCAGATATCTAGTTTTATAGGGTCTTCTATGTATAACGTGGCCTCCTTCGTAGTTCGGTTCACTAATCAGTGGTTGTAATGACGGAGATGATGTGTAATTTTAAAGGATAGTTTTATGAGGCTGGTTGACGTGGCGGCATTCTTATACAGATAGGCAGAGGAAGATTTTTCATGAATTCAATTTGATATTATCCTGAGTCCAGAATTATGGTCCTAATGGGTTTTTAAATTGCCCATGGGATTCGAAACACTAAAATAGAAATAACTCGATTGCCGTTGGACATCTGAGGTTAATTTTGTAAAGCAAGGGAAGTCCTATGCAGCCGCATGTGAGGGATCATTAAAGAGGTTAGGCGTATTTTAGGCTTAGGTGTACTAGAGGAAAAATTTTTTATTCGATTCTGTCGAAACCAAACCGAACACAAAATCTTTTCCAAAAACCAAGACGGATTACATAGGTGCACCATCGGCTTCCTACTGAACGGTGCCCATACGACCTCGGCTTGCTCGATACTCAAAGGAGAGGCAGCCATGCATCTAGTCCCAAGGAATCGATGAACACTTTGTGGGCTTTTCCAGGGCTTTTGGCCTGGTTCCTTTCGGTGGCGCTCGTGTCTGATTTCGTGGTTTGATTCATTAGAGGTTCATGGGAGAGAGTCAACCCATAGGCCTGTGTATAGAAAATAAGCCCAACTCGTTATTGCCCATCTTGTACTCAAAGAAGCCAGGAACTTTTGTTTCTAAAAAGTTCGACCTCAAATCACAAGCGGCAATCGAATTTTCACACCTTATCATTTCTCATATTTTCACATCTGCTTCTTGTTCTCAGTCACCCACACTGCTTCTCTGTCTTCAACGTAAGCCCTCAGTTTTCAACTCACCTCAGACTTGAATAGAAATAGGCAACTATGACGACTCGAGCCTCGGCTCAGTGAAATTTTTGAGCAAAGCTCAAAACGTACGAATTTTGCGGTTGTTTTGTTTTGCTTACATTTTTGCAGGTTGCATCTGTACAGCAACATGTTATTCTGTCAGTGCTTATCAACCCTGGCAAACTTGAGAGGAAGGTCAGACAATGGATATTTGACTCGCTTTGCTCATTTTTATCTCTTTAATTTCAGGTCACCGGAACTCGTTCGCCGACCACGACCAGACGTTGAATATCAATGTTCTACTGCTCAAGGCAATTTGTGAATGGCCCCTTCGTTGTTATGAAAATGCTCTATTACTTTCACTTCAACTTTTCAGAATATCCTAATGAAATTCCCCTAAGCTTTTTAATAGGCTGGAAGCAAAATTGCGAACCTACTCCTAGCAACTTCCTTCTGATGCAGTAGGTGTTCATCCACTAATATTTAGTAGCCACCAAGGCTCATTCTAGAAACTTCCGGCTTTTAAGCAATCACCAAATTTTTTCTCTTCTCTAAACTAAAACTCGTCAACGTTAACCGGAATACACCTAGATGTCATAAATTCTTAGAAATGGCAATGATTCATGTTCCTAAAAGCCAGTATGTATACTCGATAGCAAAAACGTAAACAACCAAAATGAATAAAGCTAATAGAAAAAATATTTTGTTAATATTGGTATTTCACGTATTGCCCCAGTTTAGAAGTAGAAATGGGGTTCTTTACGATTAAGCTTCCTTTACAGCATTGTTCTATGTCCAATTCTTCCCCGGAGACCTTATAGGCACCATATTTGGTTGATTTGCACAGGGCTCTTCCCCATTATCAGAATTGTATCCTTGGTAATATTTAAGCAATGTACCCGTGATCGTAATGCCGTTAATTTCTAGAAATTTCTTCGTATTTGTGTAACAAGCAGTTGCTCAGCACATGAAAATACCTTACCAAAAAGGAAACGAAATAAAGCCTTCAAACCCCTATATATACGACAAATATGTGTGTATAATGCCTCTTCAGTACCAACAGTCAGAGGTCATGTGTAGCCTAGATTTCTCTCCTTTAAAGTATTTTTCTTGACTGACTCCATTATGCGTTAACATTAGGCGTACTATAATATCAAAAAATCAATTTTGTGCAACCAATAGCTGAACCACCACAGGCATTAACAAACAAACTCAAAATTACATGTAAATGAAACTAGAACTTTGTGTCAATTTTCTGATTCCTAACCTGACTTATAATGACAATCCTGTAATTTTTAATGTACTTTTATAGCGTCCATAATCTGCCAGAATTTATGATTTATTCAAATTTTCATATGTTCCGAGTATTCGCACACAAAACTACATGCCCATTTAGCCTTAAGTCCTGTCAACACTTTTATGCAGACTATATGATATTATGTAGCATCATCAACTTTTAGATCTGTTCTATGATTATATTGTCATATTTTGTATAAAATCCTATATATTTAAGTTATTTTCTGAATTTTGATCCTAGTACAATTACATTGTTCTGATCATTTTCCTCTCGGCCTATACTCCAAAAGGCATCTGTCCAGTTCGTTTCCAATAATTGTGCGTTACCGATCGCCAATAGGCTAAGGCGTATTCCTAAGTTTGTAAATTTTGCTAATATTACCGGAAGCATAAGATCTGGCAACATTGGACGTAGGCGAGCACTGGGTTCAGCTTATTTCTGAAGCGTTAATTTTTAAATGTACGAGGTTTGCTGATTTTATTGCCAAGCCGAATGTCCGAAGGGTGGTAAGGTAGTTCTTTGATAAACGTCTTCGGCTGTTTTGAGTTTTATTTCGTTATGAAAAATTGGTCGCAATAGTCGAGACGATAATTCTGACCATGGTGTTTCGTAGGAAAGAAATTTTGAAAGGCCACTTTCGGCGAATTGGGTACAGCGGCGCTGTCGGAAACTCGCAATTGACTGCCTCTAGGCAAGAGAGGTCGCTGAGGGTTCATAGTCTCAAAGACGTATTTTGGCTACAAAGACAGTATATTTTACAAGATATAACAGACAATTCAAAACAATTCACATAAAGATATGGTACAATGAGTCTATTACAATAAAATTTAGCTGGATGATTGTCTGGATGTAGCAAAAATACAAAAATGGACCATTCTACAAGGGATGGATTATTTTTCAATCTCTACTTCAGTATCTGAATCGGTCTCATTCTCCGTGTCGGATTGTGTCCGCCAGGCGGAGTAGTAGTTGGCGGCAGAATTGGGCTGGGTGTGTCTGGTTGCAGTAACCCTTATAATTTGAAAATGGTTGTGTTGGAGCGACTCTAGGAACAGTACTACGTGCCTGATTCACTGAGTGAAGGTGTATCGGGTGTACCTTGGCGGTTGTCCCCCGGAATTTTGTTACAACTCGTCGCCTCTGATTTTTTTCGACTTTATACCCTTGTGTAGTACCCATGTTTTAATAAAAGTCATCTTAAAATATTCTGGATTGATTGGCGCACTCAGATTTCAGACTCGGTTTCCGAAAACTAGTTTACATCTTTATCTATACTGTTCCGTATGATGTCCATATATAGGGACGAAACGACTGAGGGACTGTGGTTAGATGTCACACCATGGGTTTAGAGTGGTTACTTGGTGCTAGCAGATTGAAATAGCCGCCCTAGATTATGCTAAAAATGAAAATTTAAAAAATTTCGACATACCCTCCATCGCGTTTGATTTCTCTGTCTTTTCCGAAGTAATTTTAATTAAATATTGTGGAAGTCCATAGTAAAATAAACAGACAAACAAGTTAATATCGAAAGTTGTTTAAAATATTAGTTTTAAACACCGAAAAAATTTATTAATATATATTTTCCGACGACAGAACCATGAAATTATTAATATTTTTAGGTATGGAATTTGAAGATGAAAGAAATATTGATAAAATTGCTCTAGAACTAGAAAATATTTCAGAAAAAATGTTGAAAAACAAGGCGTGAAAAAGAATTATAAGCTAAAGCAAGTGGATGTTCCCAGTCCCACGAGACTATAGGCGTAGCCAGGATTGACATTTGCGAGACGCCTGCTATGTGTTAAATAAAATTGTGCTGCTATAAGAAACTGGTAATTTCAGTCTTCGGTTATAAACCCACATCCAAACAGCAGAGTACAAGATTAATATTTATTAAGGGAGTAAATAGCGTTTTAAATAATTATTAAAAAACGTTTCTATTAAACTGTAAAAAAATGGCTCAATTCAAGCTTGTTTAAAAGCATTTAGAATTTTCTGCTGTCGGATGACCCTACGAGTGGTTCACAGCAAACAAAAACTAGGTAATTTATTCCACGCATCGATAGTTCTCACCGCGAAGCTATGTTTATAACAGTTTGAATTAAACTTTGGTTTTATTAGTTTTCTTCATGACCACGCGTAATCGTGTTGTGGGAAATTTCGAAAAAGCTGTGACAACTATCAAGTTCATCATTAAGACTTTTAAAAACTAGAATGAGGTCGTGTTCTAAACGACGTAGTTCTAGAGGTTCTAACTTAAAGTATGTTAGCCGCTGCTTATACGATAAATCGAAAATACCAGGCCGTATGCCTTCTGGTGAAATGCCGTTGCACTTTCTCGGACTTATCTATTTCGTGCAAATACCACGGTAACCAAACTTGGCTAGAATATTCCAATATTGGTCGAACATTCGATAAATACGACAGTATTAATGACTCTGAGTTAGAGTGAATGAAGCAGTTAAACAACATATTGAATACACGTTTTGCTTTTGCAACGATGACATTGCAGTGCGTCTCAAATTTGAGGTCGGAGCTAATTATTACACCTAGGCATGCGGAAACACAGGGAATTCCATTCCCTTGGAAACAATATTGAAATTTGAGGTTGTTTTTGCCCAAGTGTAAAATACTGAAATAGAAAGTTGCCAGGATTTTGCCCATTGTTTCAAGGCGTTTTGCAGATGAGTCGGAGCATTGTCATCATTGCAATTTGACGTATTAAAATGTAACTTAACGTCGTCTGCAAAAAGTTTATACTTCACATTATTTAAGTAACAAGCAACATCATTTATATATATCAGAAACAAAGTAGGCCCTAGGACGTTGCTTTGAGGCACTCCAGATAGAACCTTTTGTGAATATTTATGTATTCAATTTAACTCTGAAAGATCTTCCGCTAAGAAAAGTAGTAATCCAATTCAAAAGTGCGCCAGTAATGCCTATACATGAAATTTTGTGATGCAGTTTGACATGCGAAAAGGTATCAAACGCTTTTGAAAAATCAATGTACGAAATATCAACTGATTTTTGATTATCTAATGCATTTGACCAATCGATTACAGATTCAACCAACTGAGTACATGTTGGTTTCTTTGACACAAAACCATTTTGGTTTGGATTAATTATATTATTGCAACGCAAATAAGACTGCATACAATTATTAACAATGGAATCCATAATTTTATAACAGTTGGAAAGTAATGATATAGGTCTATAATTTAATGCAAGAGATGAATCGCTTTTTTGTATAATGGAACTATGTCACCAAGCACTTAGCCAGCTGCTTGGTAAGCGGGCATTTACAAAGGATTGCCCGGAAATATGAGCGAGAGGAAAATAAAGCAAATCCCTGGCATTTTTGAGAAGGTATTGTGTATAGCCTTCGGGAAAGTGGCTATGTTTTGATTTCAAACACCCCATAAATTTATGAACAATTTGTGGACAAAAGGTAACCCAAAACAAATTATTATTAGAAACAATAGTGGTTTGAACTGTTGGATACTTTCAATGTCAATGTTGCTAATAGACATCACAAACAGTAGCAACCACCAGGGAAGCGTCAACTAGCTAGTCTTGCACACCGGCCGGATTTTTCGTTAGCCGACCTGCCCACGGCCGGCCGGGAAATTTTTCTGCCTGGCCAGCGAGCCAGTAAAATGGTCGGCCGAAAAAACGCAAGTTCGGAAAAACAGCTGACCGGAAAACGATCGGCCAGCGACTCAGCCGGATGGTCTCAAGCAGTATAGGCGGCAGAGCTCTCCAAGATTAATTTTGCAAAATTATTATATGATGTTTTTTCGAAACCTAATATTTCCGTGCTGATTAAGCACAAAATTGCATTCATCCACTTTACACTGCTGTTTGCGTCTAAAACCACAGGCTCTTTACGATGCAGTTCTTACTACAATGTATTAACATTATCTATGGCAAAAACAGCCTCGAAAACAGCTTGAATTAAAAAGCGAAGCCTAATCAAATGCCATTCGAACCGTAGTGACGACCTGAGTCGGATGGTGGTAAAATTAGCTTAATCATTTCGCGAGATGGCGACATAGATTTTGGACTAAAGCTTAGGTTGAGTTTTAGGAGCGCTTGACAATGGAAGGATTTTTCCTTGGCCGACAAGCCGGTAACATGGCCGGCTAGCATACCGGCTGGTTGGAATTCCGGCCGGCCTTCCCGGCTTAAAACCAGCGGCCGGCTGGCCGCCAGCTTTTCGGACCGGTGCTCAACAATACAGTTCGCTCGCAACGACATTTCGTAAACTTGCCAACTGTTTCAAGCGGGACCGTGGGTTAACTGCAGGCGTGCTCTGTACGTAGAAAAGACGGTGTTAAAGTCCCTATAGGTACCAAGATTTAGCTCTGTGCATCATACAAGAAAGACAATTTAATTTTTTGTGCCATCACCACGGTTTTCTCCTAGCACTACAAATGTAATAGAAATGACTCAGTTTTTAGTGTTACTATTTCGATGTCGCATTGTCTTCTGTTCTGTTTAAACTTTACACAAACGCTGCATCTTCACAAGTTTAGCATTTGTTGTATAATTGTTTGCAATGCATCTTTTTGATAAATGTGAATATGTGAAAAAAAATTTTATTTCAAAAGAGTGGGGGTTTTTAAAAACAGATTTCAGATGCTTGCTACAACAAATTATTTTAACCCGAGGAAGTACTTCGTTATTAGAACAGTTTTTCAGCAAGCTAAATTGGCTGTGCGTTTAGCAAATTAAACTCAGGTCACATAGCTTACAAGGACCAAATCTCGTACTAATTGAGTTTAAATTTATATTCTACTCGATTCAGTCATTCCCAGTTTCTGGCTTTTGCAAAGATATCATATCAAGTGATAGTTTGCTCCAATAAAGTAAATTTCCTAAAGCCATATTATAAATGGAACCTCATGGGAACCAACTCTTTTGATCGTATAGATAGCCGCCACTCAAATTTTCTGGACAGGCTTGTAACTATCCTAATTATGTCGCATAAAATGACGGTAAGTGCTTTTTACGTTTGGATGTGTGACAGTTGGAGATGAGTAGTATGAAAACCTTCCGGGTTCTGGACGTAGTGATCAATTACCCGACTCTTTTTCGGATTTATTCGGGCGTTGATTAGCTTTTTCAAAATAGCATAGTTTTTTTAGAATATTCAATATAATACCAACAACGCATGCAGTATGTACATGTTTGTTGCACCTATATGTGTATTTTAATAACTTCAGGCACTTTCTAAACCCGGATGTTGTAAATAACGTTACAGAGTTTATAAGCAGTACATACTAATAGGTATATGCACCATATGTATACGTAATAAATCACGTATATTAATAGCTAAACATAATAATTTAATTTATATCATTTCAAAAAATTTAAGAAAATTTTAAAAACTTAAAAAAATGACATTCCTATCCTGGGAACTGATCAGATGGCTTTGTAGGACAGTGGCGGCTACTATTGTTTGTTTTTCTTTTTAATCCCAAACGCCATGACATTATACAGTAAACCTCAATTATTAACCTCAATTATTATATAGGTCAATTATTAACCTAAGCCATAGATCCATCTTATTTTACTTTGATCTTAAATCATTTTCATAGTCTTCGGATAGCCATCGATTTTTCATATTCTTCCATGACGAACAGTCCTCGATTCCGCCAATGTAGCCTTGAAGTCGTTAAGGAGGCTGATGTTGCCATCTTTACCTTTGAAACTTAGTTACCACAACCATTTGGACGATCCGGTGATATGGCGATTTGAAACACTCCGAAGCCTCAGCTATATCAACCGTGATATTGTCTTTGGGCAGTACGAATGGAAGAGCCTACAGTTCCCCAATATTATCCACACCGCAACAAGGGACTTTGATTCGGTTGTGAAAAGTGGTTTCTAGCACTTGAAACTTTGACATTTCCGCAAATTTGAGATTGCTGATGTTCTTTTGTTTATTACCATTAAATGTATGCTAGGTAACCATCCAAACGAATATACGTCGTGATAAATCTTATTCAAGAATTGTAAAATCAAAATTTTGATTGTCTCTACCGAGGCCAAATGCTCGTATTGCGTAGATGATATTTAGAGCCTTTTGATTAATACATTCTATAAATTAGCTAACGAAGTCAATATTGAAATATATACTTTTGTTACCATCCAAACGAATATACGTCGTGGTAAATCTTATTCAAGAATTGTAAAATCAAAATTTTGATTGTCTCTACCGAGGCCAAATGTTCGTATTCCGTAGATGATATTTAGAGCCTTTTGATTAATACATTCTATAAATTAGCTAACGAAGTCAATATTGAAATATATACTTTTGTTACCATCCAAACGAATATACGTCGTGGTAAATCTTATTCAAGAATTGTAAAATCAAAATTTTGATTGTCTCTACCGAGGCCAAATGCTCGTATTGCGTAGATGATATTTAGAGCCTTTTGATTAATACATTCTATAAATTAGCTAACGAAGTCAATATTGAAATATATACTTTTGTTACCATCCAAACGAATATACGTCGTGGTAAATCTTATTCAAGAATCGTAAAATCAAAATTTTGATTGCCTCTACCGAGGCCAAATGTTCGTATTCCGTAGATGATATTTAGAGCCTTTTGATTAATACATTAAATCTTCTACATCCCCAAGCAACATTTCCAACCCCCATTCACTATCACAACAAAAAAAAGACAATCCCACCAAACACCCCCCCCCCCCCCCCCCCCCCCCCCCCCCCACCCACCGGAACCGGAACCGTCCATTTAAACCGGATCCGTAAAGGGAACCGGAACTTGGTCTTCGAAATTTATATATAGTAAAACAGATGATGGAAGAAATGAATGTATAGTGGATTTAAAACGCATTAAAAATAACTTTTACATCAAACTTAATATATTGCGATGGTACTATTCCTTTCTGAAACTATAAAGAGACTGAGCAAGCTAATAATGTTTATTTATCGATCAAATATGTCGGTTTTTGGACATTCAGAGCAAAAAATATCTTCCACTATACACCACTGCGTATACTGCGTCAAATCGAATGTGCTTACAAAGCGTGGAGCGTAGAATACACACTTTCGCTCTGTCTCCAGTCGCCTCCCTTTACTACACATACGATTGTTGCATATTCTTCTGTAGGAAACTTAAAATTATGGATTTATATGATTCTAAGAGAAAATAATAGATAGAAGGTAATTTTTTGATCATTGGTGGAAGAGACATCTGTTTAGGCTGCAGCGTTGGACAAACAGTGCCCGTCAGTTAGATCATAATGATGATAACTTTCTAATCAGAATGCTATAAATGAGAGACACTGTGATGCTGCTGGCACACTTTCAATAAATAGCGAGTTCATTGCCAAGAAAGCAGTTTCTAGCTGCGTTGCAGATAACGTTAGTTTACTTCAATTTAGATTTACCAAGTTTACAAGCGCACTGGGTGGTGCTTGACGCAATTTATGTTAGCCAACCATACCCTAAGTGCTTCTGCGTAAGCCATACTCTGTTTACCGAGTTGGATCGGTTTAATTCAAACCTACTCCACAGACTTCTGGATGTGTAAAATAGCTGCTACAAGCATCGACCTGGCTTTAATTTTACAATCTCCTGCTGGTTATTATGTAAAATTCCTGCTATAATTATGTGCTCTTTTTTCGTTTCTTACGGCAAATTTGTTAGTTAATCTTTTCTTTTGCTTGGTTGTATTGGAGTTTGATCATTGTATAATATATATTACATATGTTTGGATTACAGGATGAAGCAAAAAACGTGGAAAATTTCAAACAAAATTTTTAAACCGGAATTCCGGTTCCGGTATGATTTTTGCCCTTTGCCGGAACCGCAACCGAAACACGATTTTCGCCGGAACCGGAATTCCGGTTACTCCCTGGTTTGCGCGTACTTTGGCCGGCAGTCGCTTGTCAGTAGCAAGCTGGCGAGCTCTTTCCATTTCATCGAAGCTGCCTGACTTCAAGCCTTGGCTGCTCGCTTAACATCGGCCCTGTAGTCGACTGTGTCTCCAAGATATGTGAACCTGTCCACAATATCAAACTTTTTGTCGTCAACGTGGAGTTCAGTGTCAGGACGAGTACGATGTTGGCATTCGCGACATGTAAACTTGGCGTTTGAACGAGGGCTCGCTGTGAGGCCGGAACATCAAAGTGTACCCACTTTCCACAGCGATTGCACAGTAAGGCGTTTCTACCTATGTCCTTGCCACAATGTGTACAAGGGAACCGTCCACTCTGTACCGGTTTTCCGTCTCCTCGAGTGATGAGAACTTTGGTTTTAGCCTCGTTCGCTTTCAGTCCCTTTTCTTCCAAGTCGCTGCACCAAGTCCTAAGCCGCTCCGTGAGCTGTTGTTTGGAATCTGCTGTGATGACGAGATCGTCCGCTAACAAGATTTCCCGATCGGCTAGATTAGTTGCTTCTTCCAGGACTATGGCGAACAGTAGGGGACTTAGGACAAAGCCTTGGTGCACGTCTACAGTGATGTCGAAATGTTTGGGAAAACCATGTTGTGCTCTGACTTGGGAGGTCGACAGTTTGTACAATTCTATGATTTTTTGCACTAGATGCTCGACCACGCCTTGTTTTCGCAGCGCCCACTCATCCACCTTTCTCGGTACACGGTCGAAGGCCTTCTCTAAATCAACAAAAGCATGCCACAGCTGTTTTCCCTTCCGCAGTGCCTACTCTTCTAGTTGCCGGAGTACGAATATAGCATCCGTTGTACTCCTACCAGGCATGAAACCGCATTATGATTGATTGATGCTGACCACTTCCCGGAGGCGTTTCTCCAGTAACCGTTCTTACAATTTCATTCCATGCTCCAGAAGTCTGATGCCCCTGTAGGAGCCGCACTCCAGAGCATCTCCTTTACCCTTATAGAGGTAGATCGTGTGGCTGTTGGTCCAATTTGCCGGAGCTTTGAGGATCAGATTGGTTTCAAATGAATAACGAACTTTTAATTCGGTTTTGACCTATGAGATGTTTAGGTAAAAAGCTAGGAGCATCCTATATACTAGCAAAGCAGTTATGTTGAAGACATCTTATGACTTTATAGGTAATGATTGTTTTTCTTATTAATTTACGATTTTCAAACTTTTCTGATTGATGGTTGTGATTGCGACGGGCTTCTGGCAGTAGTAGTGCTCATGGCTTTAGGTCATTTCCCAACTTGGGGAGTAATAAGATGGTCAGCTGGGCGCTCCATTCGTTGAAAATTTTGTTAGGGGGCATGAAACAGGGCCCCCTGGTTCCGAACCGGGGGCGCACGATTTTGCCAGGGGGCATTTTTCCAAGAGAAAAACAGTTAAATCGTGTCAGGAACGCTGCCAAAACGCTTTTGATGGAGATAAAACCGATTTTGAAGAAAATTTTGACAAAATTTGCGAAATTTTTGGCTTCAGAACGGAATTTTAGTACAAATTTAATCAAATTTTTTTGTCCTTTGGAGCGATTGGAAAAAATTTTTCAAGAGGCGGTGAACCGGGGGGAACCCAAAATTTTGCCAGGGGACCTGTTCTGAACAAGGGGAAACCGAAAAATGCCAGCCCCCCAATTTGGAGAGCCCAGTTCAGTAGGTTGGGGCAATTATTTTATTTAATACTATAAAATTAATAATAATAAGTTATTTCGATTTTATCTATATACGTGTTTGCGTCAGTATTATTGAATTTTATGATTGACATGACTGGCAATAATGCCAAAATTGCACCCGGGGTCTTGGATGGAGAAAAAATTTCTCGGGTACAAATTAAAAATTTAAGTGAGTTGACAGGGTGTAAATAGAGGTTAGCAGTTGGACATGAGGGTTGAGCCACACTACAGGTGTATATACCCCTGAGCATTCCTCAAAACTAGGATCAAAAACTACTATTCATTGTAGCCAAAGTACCACTTTTACTAAATTTAGTGTATTTCATAGATGGATATACTGTGGCAGCAGAGCGGCTACCAACTTATTGGCATTCTTTTTGACATAGTACGGCTTTCATAGAGTTCGCGATTTTTTACTTGATGGATATTATGAGGATATGTAATAAGAATGAGCGCAGAAATTCACAGACATTCTTAATACCGCCTTTCTGTTTTTATTGACTCATGTGAATTTTTGTACTATTGATGGATATCGCAAGATATCCGAGCTGGGGAAATTACACTGTGTGCGTGCTTGTTAGCAACGCTTGTGCGTGTTTCATAATCGTTAGAAGTTTGTAATATAGCCACATTAAAGAGGTTATAGTTACGGCGATAAGCAAAATTTTCGCGAATCGTTCACGAGCAAGTGGCGAATAGCAGTGGAACAGCTGTTAATTAGAACGTAGTGCAACGTATATAGTCAGAACGTACTGAAACGTAATCAAAAGTCAAAATGTGGGTTTTACCCCGTTTTAGTACCGTTCACGGAAGCAAGGTTATTTTTATCTTAACTTTCGAATTTTTTTCTCTGTTTGGTTTTATTTTATATGTAGTAAAATGATAAATTCCGATATCTCCTTTTGTTTTTCGATTAATGCTCTGGTTTATGGGGTTTGAGATATAGCACCGCCGTGGTTCCTTGACCCAAATTTTACAATTTGTTCGGTGAAAAGTTTCACTTGGGGGTTTTTGGGCATGGCAAACTTATTTCCGATTATATTTTTGTTATATACTTGTGCGGTATTGTGTGATATACACATATAGCATATCGATGTATGCTATCGAGAGCTGATTGGCTGTGCACGCAAAAGGTGTAGGTCAGGGAGTAACCGGAATTCCGGTTCCGGCGAAAATCGTGTTCCGGTTCCGGCAAAGGGCAAAAGCCATACCGGAACCGGAATTCCGGTTTAAAAATTTTGTTTGAAATTTTCCACGTTTTTGCTTTATCCTGTAATCCAAACCTATGTAATACATATTATACATACAATGATCAAGCTCCAATACAACCGCGCAAAAGAAAAGATTAACTAACCAATTTGCCGTGTGAAACGTAAGTAGGGCACATAATTTGAGCAGAAATTTTTCATAATAACCTGCAGGAGTTTGTTAAATCAAAGCCAGGTAGATGCTTGTAGCAGCTATTTTACACATCCAGAAGTCTGTGGGATACGTTTGAATTAAACCGGTCCAACTCGGTAACAGAATATAGCTTACGCAGAAGTACTTAGGGTATGCTTGGCTAACATAAATTGCGTCAAGCACCCGCCAGTGCGCTTGTAAACATGATAAATCAGTCTAAATTGAAGTAAACTAACGTTATCTGCAACGCAGCTAGAAACTGCTTTCTTGGCAATGAACTGTATTTATTGAAACTGTGCGAGCAGCATCACAGTGTGTCTCATTTATAGCATTCTGATTAGAAAGCTTTCATCATTATGATCTAACTGACGGGCACTGTTTGTCCAACGCTAGCCTAAACAGTGTCTCTGACCACTGATCATAAAATTACCTTCTATCTATTATTTTCTCTTAGAATCATATAAACCAATAATTTTAAGTTTCCTACAGAAGAACATGCAACAAACGTATGTGTAGTAAGGGGCGGCTGGAGACGAAGCGAAAGTTTGTATTCTACGCTCCAAGCTTTGTAAGCACATTCGATTTGACGCAGTATACCCAATGGTGTATAGTGGAAGACATTTTTGCTCTGAATGTCCAAAAACCGACATATTTGATCGATAAATAAACATTATTAGCTTCCTCAGTCTCTTTAAGGTTTCAGAAAGGCAATAATACCGTCGCAATACATTAAGTTTAATGTAAAACTTATTTTTAATGCATTTTAAATCCACTATACGTTCATTTCTTCCATCATCTGTTTTACTATATATAAATTTCGAAGACCCGGTTCCGGATCCGGTTTATATGGACGGTTCCGGTTGCTGGTTCCGGTTCCGGTTATTCCCTGGTGTAGGTGTATATATTCTTCACTGCGTTCTGCAATTTCGATAGAGTTACTAGTTTTTAAATTCCGTGTGTCTGATCGGCCATAACTCGGGAATGACTTAACGGATTTTCATGAACTTGGGTTCATTCGAACCGGCACAGTCGATTTACCGTGTACATCCCCGAACGTTTTTGATTTGGGATCTGGTTCCGGGTTCAATGGTCAAAATGTGGGTTTTTACCCCATTTTAGTACCCTTCACTGAAGAAGGTTATTTCTATGTTAACTTTCGATTATTTTCTCTGGTTGGTTTTATTTCATAGTAAAATGATACATGCAAATGCCTTTTTTGTTTTTCGATTAAGGCTCGGGTTCTGGAGTTATATATGGGGTTTCAGGTATGGCACCCTCGTGGTTCATCGACCCAAAATTCGAAAATTTGTTCTGACTTCCTTGGCGGTTAAAACGTTTCACGTGGGGGTTTTCAGGCATGGAAAACTCATTGTCGGTATTGATTTTGCTTTACGACCCATAATTTTATCGGCACAGGGGTATGGCTCCCCCATGGTTCATAGACCAAAAATTCCCATTTTTATTGTGACGTTCTGGGAGGCTGATAGCTTGCACTTGGTGGGTTTTCGGGCATGGGAAACTTATTGCTGGTCTTAGTTTTGTTCCAGCTTGCGCGATATTGTGTGATGTTTACATAGCATATCAACGTATGCTATTGAGAGCCGACGGGCTGTGCACGCAAAAGGAGTAGGTGTACTTATGCTTCACTACGTTCTGCAATCTCGATAGAGTTAGTTTTTTTACGAACCGTTTGGTTTTATTTCCGTCCATAACTGTTTAATATTTTGGTTCTTTACAATATTAGCCACTGATATGCTTATAAGTATAGTATTTATATACTTATATAACTCACAAAACAGGAATAGTCGAACGAGTGCGGTCACTCCTAGCCTAGTGATTACTAAGTCGTTCCAAACGCAACTCCCTACTCGGTTTAAAGTAAACGATAGCATTATTATAGGCTGGTAATACTTTAATGGTAACGCAACGATGACTGAATAATTCTGAATGTACTGAGTGAAACGACCGAAGCGACAGATTCTTACTGGCCAGAATAGTGAAATTTGACGATGTCCGTTATTGGTGTTTTACGGTGACACGCATAACTCAACTTCAGCTGGGCTGATTGATGCGCGCGATAGCTCATTTAAAAGCTTGAAGTCTATGTTTGAGCCCTGTTATAAATGAAGCCCTATTCTAACATCTCCTCGGAAAAAAGGCCGCATATACTTGCTTCGGATCGCGAAGGGGTTTGAAAATCACGCTGTTTATCTCATTATTGCGCATTTCGACCACCGAAGATATATGTATATATCTGAGTCGAACTGGGCCCGTTTTCTAGATCAAATAAGCCTGCATAAAACTTTATATAGTACTTTACTACGCGACTTTCTCTCTATGTAGGGTCTGTGTCAAAGGGGTTTTTAATGCATCCATGAGACCCGAAATATCGTATTTTTGGCTCATTTTAGAGCAACTTATCCTCTATGTGCCTGGAATTCGTGAGCTGCAATTGCTCTTATTTGCGCTGCAGTATTGGGCCAATACTGGCTATAGAATGGGCCCATGGGATCCAGCATAACCGAAATCGGCAATGTCTCCGCAATCACTGGAGTTAAATTTGTTTTTACTGTTCTCATTTTATAAAGCAGTTTATCTTATAGCTATATATTTCCTCATTCTAACTATTCAAGTAAGACGGGTGAATTTGGATGATTTAGTAAGTTGATACTCAATATAACTGTGTACATCTCGCTAACTGACACATTTAACACTCAGAATTCAGCATATGGGCGATAGGACAAAGTTATACTTGATTTAGTCACACCAAAAACAGTGCAATTCTTTCTTTCTTTCTCCAGTGAACAAAAATACCAAAACTTGAAATTTATAAGTAACAAATTTTAAGAAAATTTATAATTTGATGAGTGATTTTAACGTTGTAGGACCTAACACTGATATCTTTAAAACTGCTGCTTTGACAAATAATTGTATAACATTAATGTAGCAGTCGATAAGAAGATTATATATGTTGGTATCACCATTTTTTGATGTGATGCCTCTGGCAAGTGTTATAACGAATAATATTGGGGTATTCCAAATCGCCCTAATCAAAAAGTCTAATTCCTGCCATTTTTGTGAAGATTGACATGATATGAGCAGCGCAAAAAATTTCATTATACGTCCAAAAAATTGGAAAAATCTATAATCTGGTGAAAAGTTATTATGAGAACAAGAGATGGACAAGAAAAAGGAAATAGCCGTTTGAAGAACAATTAACACTGTCGCTTCTATAGTCGCTACATGTAAAAACCAAAGTTAGCATGTTTTTACCTGTTTTCTAAGCAATGGCTAGAATTTGACAATATTGCGAACAAATGTTAAATACGTATCTACGTAACTTCGGTATCACGTCAACTGGGCGCGCGACAAGTCGCAGATCCTTGAGCTTGTAAAATACTAATAGCAATGCAACATTTGAATACTTCACGGCACTTGGAAATTCGTCGGCCTTTGCAGCTTTTTACAATAAGTGCAGATGCAGAAGTGTATATTAACCCGTTGCCCATTAATCGTTAATAATGCTAATAATTATTCGCTGCTGTTCTAGTAACCGGAACCAATTATAATAGTTTGGGCCTTTTTCGTCGTATGACCAATTAATTAGTGCTTACCGTAATTTTAAGTCAGTGCAACACGCCAATACATTCCATAGTCATAGCATTGACCTGCTGAGCACTGACCTAAAATTTTTTTTTCATTTACTACAATTCAAGCCTGAGCCTTGTTGGGCAGCAGCGCATAAGCCAAAGGTACGACAGTTTCACCCATCAAAGCATGAATCGTATACAGCTGCGCAAACAGCTGCGGGACTGTATCAAAGGTCCCATCAATTAACCAGTGCGGAGCTTTGGCCAGAAGTGAAAGATGCATTTTGGTGCAGAAAACTAATATGCGGTTCTGGTCGCTGCCGTTATCAAATTGCAAAAAATTGTCACCGTCGATAGTGGTCGAGTATTCCGCTGTAATAATTAGCTCGGACATGTCGCGGGGGTTCGCTGGATATTGCAAACGTCGTTTTCGCTGAGCGATACGCTTAAGGCTGTTTATCTTTGGCAAACGTGGTACTGCGCCCATGGGCACTGTACTACGGGCGCACTGCACAATTCTTGCGGTCTTTTCGCAAATATCTGCCGCACTGTCCTTCACTTGATTCAGAGTCTTGATAACATATGACCGGCTGGAGTCTGGCGGATGACAGTGAGGGACGGCAATAGGTAACACAAGAACGTCGTTTTTGGTGTGAAGGCGCCCTTTGCATTTTAGCGCCGATGAGCGCTTTTCGCATCGCCAATATTTTGTTTCGCCGTCCGTTGAAACTTTATCCAATGTGTAGCAAATATCGGCCCAATCCCAGTTGGGGGGGGGGAAATTATTTTACGCTTGCTATAGCACCCATCTTTTGGAAACTATGCCCCCATAGTCTCTGTACCCCCAATCATCTCTCACCCCCAAAAAGGTTCGCCCCTTTTGGAAACATAAACCTTGATGTTGAACTCATTATTCTATGATTTATGATGGGTTGCTTTTTGGCTTTTGGAGGCTTTTTTTCAAACTTAAGCCGCCTTCGCTTCGCTCAACCCCCTACCTTCTACCCCCCTTAATCTCCCCATGGGTAAAAAACGTCCGCTCTTTCGATTTAGAATGGTTTTGAGGCTCTAGGGTCAAAGGGTAAGTCCCCAGGGTACCCCTAAAAAGGGGTTTTTCAAAAAATGAACATTTTAAAAAGTGACGATTTTTAGAAAATTGACTATAACTTTTGAAAGGAGTGATTGATTTGGATGAGGTCTTCACCATACAATGTGGAATTTAATAGGCTTTCATATGATAACAAAAAATCGTTATAAAGTTTAGTGATGGGGAAGTTGGGGCAATGTGGGTAAGTGATGCAGGGTAATTCCGTAATTATGGAAAAAATGAAAAAAAAATTTTCGTAATAACATGGACATTTTATATACCGTTAGACGCGGAATGACGAGAGGAGTTGAATGGAGGCAATTTCGTTGCAAAATTTTGATATTGTAAGAAATTATGGGCAAATACGTGAATTTATAAAAAATTAAATTTGAGAAATTTGCTTTGTGGGAGTAACAGCTTAGTGCGGGGGGTTCCGGGGGCAGCAGCCCCCCGACTTAGGCTTAGGCTCAGTCTTAGGCTTAGGCTTAGGCTTAGGCTAAGTATATTTTGCTATTGACTATATAATATTGAATAATGCTATTGAATATATTTTTTTCGACAAGTGGGGTGATTTGAACATCGCCATTCCCAGTCGTCACACCTACCGAAATCTCCACGCTTTGCTAGGTAACAGGGTTGGCCGCACTCGCAATCCTTGTAGTTAGCTAATAAACGTCGTCGAACAAGGTGCTTGAGAGTTGAATCATTATCAATAGTTTGTCGCGCCAGTTCAGTCTACGTTATATCGAGGTCTCGAATATTATTAATCTCCACAATTTCGTTTATAGGAATTATTGTGAATTGCTGATTCTTGTGACGTCCGGGCATTATTGATTTATCTAAAAATAAAATTAACCTTGGCTTAGGGTTTAGTAAAGTACTGTACCGGCAAACGCAGGCGAGGAGGCTTAAGCTTAGTCTAAGAGTTAGGCTTAGGCTTAGGCTTAGTATAAGGCTTAGTCGTAAACGGAAAAAACTGTGAAAATGAACTGCAAGGCGGAGCTAGGGCCGACAATTGTCTGCCGTCCCTGATATGTGAAGAACGACGAGTCGGAGAGGTCTGCCAATGGCACCAATCGACTCAGGAGGGCGGATTTAGTATAAAAGATGTCATTTCAGAAAAATTCCATGGTTGGTTGAATTACTCCCCCCCAACTGGGATTGCGCCGCAATATCCTTCGTAGGCGAGCTTCTGGCCGTTCCGCTGTGATTTCAAAAACTCCGGCTCCATTATATGTAGTGCATAAAGTGTTGAAGTACTAAGAAACAAAGCGTAGAAAAACACTGTATCCGCTCAGCGCGTGGGAAATTAAAAGCGTAGAAAAACACTGTATCCGCTGAGCGCGTGGGAAATTAACGAATGGGTTTTATAATTTATTCGCTTCTGAATATATTTTTAGCAATTAAGTTAATATTTATGCTCGCATATCTGTGCAATATTGATAATTTCTAATTTGCTATCGCTCAACCTATCGCCCAGCCAAGAGGTATTGGCCTGTTACACTGACTTAAAATTACGGTAAGCACTAATTAATTGGTCATACGACGAAAAAGGCCCAAACTATTATAATTGGTTCCGGTTACTAGAACAGCAGCGAATAATTATTAGCATTATTAACGATTAATGGGCAAGTTAATTGTTAATTATTTGGCGATTAATGCCCAGTTGTCGCGCGCCCAATTGACGCAGACCCATTTCATACTTGAGTAAATGAACCACTATATGTTTTTTAACGCAAGAATTATACGGAAGTAGATGCATCTTGACAAAAAAAAACAAAAATTACACTCGTATTTGCCGTTGAGACATTGTTAATCAACACAAAGCAAGACGTTTAACTTACTATTTATAACATATCAAGTCAGTATAATTTTTAGGAAGGTCCAGTGGAAGTTTACAGTTATTTGATTGCACTGGGATTTTACTCTCTGTTTTTTCCGTCTCTCAAGTGCCAAAGCTTGTTCACATAAATTACAAAGAGTCCATAATATACTTTGACTGTCTGAAGCTTTAAAATGGCAGAGTACATCCACAATTACAGACAATCCATATTACATTTTAGAGATAAAAATAAGACACATTTTTCGGGTTAGCAAGAAGGTATTTTTGAGAAAAAGGCGTATGCTAATTTCCTTTGCTATTAGCGTGAAAACAAGTGTAAATTGTTCAGCAACTCTCCACGAAACACGCTTAAATGTTGATTAGGCAGGCTATTTGTAATACGAAATGGTTATAGCTTGGAAACTAAACGTTTGTTCTTACTACTAGATATATACTGATTCTGTAAATGTACAGCCATATTGGCAGACTGTCTGAAGCTTTAAAATGGTAGATTACATCCATAATTACAGACAATCCATATTACATTGTAGAGATAAAAATAAGTCACATTTTTCGGGTTGGCAAGAACGTATTTTTGAGAAAAAAGGTGTATGCTAATTTGATTTGCTATTAGTGTGAAAACAAGTGTAAATTGTTCAGCAAATCTCCATGAAACACGCTTAAATGTTGATTAGGCAGACTATTTGTAATACGAAATGGTTATAGCTTGGAAACTAAACGTTTGTTCTTACTACTAGATATATACTGATTCTGTAAATGTACAGCCATATTGGCAGACTGTCTGAAGCTTTAAAATGGTAGATTACATCCATAATGACAGACAATCCATATTACATTGTAGAGATAAAAATAAGTCACATTTTTCGGGTTGGCAATAACGTATTTTTGAGAAAAAAGGTGTATGCTAATTTGATTTGCTATTAGTGTGAAAACAAGTGTAAATTGTTCAACAAATCTCCACGAAACACGCTTAAATGTTGATTAGGCAAGCTATTTGTAACGCGACAATGATTACAGCGTGGAAACAAAACTTTTGCTCTTACTACTAGAGATATATACAGATTCTGTAAATGTACAGCCATATTGGCAGACTGTCCGAAGCTTTAAAATGGTATATTACATCCATAATTACAGACAATCCAAATTACATTTTAGAGATAAAAATAAGACACATTTTTCGGGTTAGCAAGAAGGTATTTTTGAGAAAAAGGTGTATGCTAATTTCCTTTGCTATGAAAACAAGTGTAAATTAATCAACAAATCTCCACGAAACACGCTTAAATGTTGATTAGGCAGGCTATTTGTAACGCGACAATGATTACAGCGTGGAAACTAAACTTTTGCTCTTACTACTAGAGATATATACTGATTCTGTAAATGTACAGCCATATTGGCAGACTGTCTGAAGCTTTAAAATTGTATATTACATCCATAATTACAGACAATCCAAATTTCATTTTAGACATAAAAATAAGACACATTTTTCGGGTTAGCAAGAAGGTATTTTTGAGAAAAAGGTGTATGCTAATTTCCTTTGCTATTAGCGTGAAAACAAGTGTAAATTAATCAACAAATCTGCACGAAACACGCTTAAATGTTGATTAGGCAGGCTATTTGTAATGCGACAATGATTACAGCTTGGAAACAAAACTTTTGCTCTTACTACTAAATATATATACTGCTAGATTCTGTAAATGTATTCGCAGTTGATTCTCCATAATAAGAAGGAATTTATAAAACGTCTTTGTCACAAAAACTGGACCTCGAAATACATTGATGCCGGCGCCTTGTCTAGCTTTGAAGATTCTGACAAAAAGACAATATTGCTCTAATAGGCGACGATTGTAGTGTCATTTATTTAAATTAATACTCATCGCAATACATTGTAGTACTGTTATGATTTCCCGACGCAGTAATAATATATACGCGAACATTACGAATTTTTTTATAAATGCATGTATGCAGTGTGGTGTATTTCACTATTAGTACTGTCGAAAGGAATTGTTTTGCTGTTATAAGTAAGTGCTGCTGTTGTATATAAGTTTAGTATAATATAGACATGTATAGTAATTGTACTGTTATATTTACATTTACAAAAATTTCTGCCACCAAAGATTATCTTTTTGCGAAATACGTATTTTTTAACAATTTATTTTTGTTCTGTTGCTTATCGTTTTCTTGACGTTTTATTCATCAACCACTACTGTGATCTTGCATTATTCCGCCAGGGGCACCGAAGGTGTTCTAAGAAGCGGACAGTCCTGATCGTTCGCTGATCATTGATCCGTCGACAATGCTATATAATTGTATAGCTAATGGTTCAGTCCGTGCAAAACATGTAGCCAGCTACGAGGACAAACACAAAAATATTTTATTTGGACAAAACGCAATGTAGCGAGATTTATTTTGATAACCAGTATCCAGCTACCAGACGAGCGGTGTTTTTTTGTTGGATGCGTTTAAAACCGCCACAAGTGTCGCAACATACGCTTCCGAACAAACTGCACAGGTGTGAAGTTGATATCTATCCGAACCGAGCACGCATCCATTTTTTCGTTCCTGCGCATCATGTTAGTTGTGTTAACAATTGCATTTGCTCATTTTTGTCAGTGATACATTGTTCTAACTACGCCGAGAAAATTCGGGCTAGTACATGTTCTCTTGCCGGAACTGTCATGCTTTGATCCGCCTTAATGGCAACTATAATTGCTCAATCTCCAATGATACTCTCAATCCTGCAGTCTTGATACTAAAGCCGGGATCTGCGATCAATATAGCACGAAAGGAGTTTGAAAAAGCATTTAGTGCTGCAGCGTGGTATTATTGTTTTGCGCTGCCTATAAAACTCATTCAAAGAGTTCGATTAAAATTTGGTATGTGTGTAGAGCAACTGAGCCTTCCAGAAATCTTCATTGTTCATTCGAAACTCATATTCGTTGGTACATACACTAGAGGATGTTCAAAGACAAGCCACTAAATTGATTCCGTCTTTGTCGTCTAACTCTTATGACGAAATGCTGAGGGCCCTCATGTTACAAGGGTTTGCTATTAGACGTGTCCGTTATGATTTGGTATTGTTGTATAAAATGATGCATAACATGTTTGATCTTGAAACATTGGCCCAATCCCAGTTGGGGGGGGAAAAATTATTTTACGCTTGCTATAGCACCCATCTTTTGGAAACTATGCCCCCATAGTCTCTGTACCCCCAATCATCTCTCACCCCCAAAAGAGATCACTTCGTGATCAGGTTCGCCCCTTTTGGAAACATAAACCTTGATGTTGAACTCATTATTCTATGATTTAGGATGGGTTGCTTTTTGGCTTTTGGAGGCTTTTTTCAAACTTAAGCCGCCTTCGCTTCGCTCAAAAATTCTACCCCCCCTTAATCCCCCCATGGGTAAAAAACGTCCGCTCTTTCGATTTAGAATGGTTTTGAGGCTCTAGGGTCAAAGGGTAAGTCCCTAGGGTACCCCTAAAAAGGGGTTTTTCAAAAAATGAACATTTTAAAAAGTGACGATTTTTAGAAAATTGAATATAACTTTTGAAAGGAGTGATGGATTTGGATGAGGTCTTCACCATACAATGTGGAATTTAATAGGCTTTCATATGATAACAAAAAATCGTTATAAAGTTTAGTGATGGGGAAGTTGGGGCAATGTGGGTAAGTGATGCAGGGTAATTCCGTAATTATGAAAAAAATGAAAAAAAATTTTTTCGTAATAACATGGACATATTATATACCGTTAGACGCGGAATGACGAGAGGAGTTGAATGGAGGCAATTTCGTTGCAAAATTTTGATATTGTAAGAAATTATGGGCAAATACGTGAATTTATAAAAATTAAATTTGAGAAATTTGCTTTGTGGGAGTAACAGCTTAGTGCGGGGGGTTCGGGGGGGCGGCAGCCCCCCGACTTAGGCTTAGGCTCAGTCTTAAGCTTAGGCTTAGGCTAAGTATATTATGCTATTGACTATTAGAACATTATTGACTATTATAGACAAATGCAAGATATCTTACATTTATAATGGATAAAGAGCATGTAGTTGAGCGAAAAATTCCCCTTGAGGATTGTCTTTAAATTGTTGTCGCCAGGTATATTCCTTCAAATAACGATCAAACAACTGCGGTTTCACTCCACCACGTGTTCGGATAGATTCTTTGAGCCGGGCCCACAATCCATCGATGTTCTGTGTATGTACGGTATGATCAGTGGGATTTACAAATTGTCTATTATGATGATTGACAGTTTCGTGCGTGTAGAGATGTGGCCGTGGAAGGGCACGTAAACCGTCAATGTAGGTACGAAAGCTGTCGGTTAGGATTCGGGTTCCAGGTAAAACATGTTGAATAATTAATGGGATTACTGTTGGAATTTGTCGGTTGTTGACTGGGAAGAGAAGACACCTTTGAGAATGTCGCTCGATCATACCAAGAACCCAGCCATGTTTTATGTTTTCGTCGACGTAAACCACGATGATATTTTTGCCGAAAAAAATAGATTCGTCAATCTCAACGTCAACACCAGGGCCTCCCAATCGCAGATACTGCCAGTAGTCCCTGTCGAATGCAACCGCAATGTCTCGGCAATAGTTATACCAATCGGTGACGGTATTTTTACTAACATGTAATTGCTTTTGAATCCATGTTGTAGTCTGTTTGTCGATGTAGGCTTGAATTAATAAAATTGCATTTCCAAGAGAAATGTGATGACTAGCGAAAAAAGATCCTTGCCGGATCGAATATTTTTTTCGACAAGTGGGGTGATTTGAACATCGCCATTCCCAGTCGTCACACCTACCAAAATCTCCACGCTTTGCTAGGTAACAGGGTTGGCCGCACTCGCAATCCTTGTAGTTAGCTAATAAACCCAAATAACCCTTAGGGGCAGAAATAAAATGCAGGCCATGCCGTTCTGGGTATACTAAGCCTATGCTAAGGTCTCTATATGAGACATACACTAAGCCTAAGTCGGGGGGGCTGCTGGTCTCCGAACCCCCCCCCCCGCTCTAAGCTGTTCTTTTTTAACGTTATGACGTACGGCCCGTTAGGGTTACTTGGACCCTCATAACATTCTAACGGTGGGGGAGATGTCAATAAATTACACACCAGTCGACTTGTCTCATCAATTAGGGTCGAATGGTGCCCAGCATGGCCATATTTCGAAGAAAAAAATTTTGGGTTCCCGAGGGACCTCAAAAAATCGAAAAATATATTTTGTCAGGGATGTGTGTAAAATGGGTATTTTCTGAACCAGCTCATCGAGCTGAATAGATTGGTACTAAAATTTTATCCGTAGCTTTAAAATTGACTAAATTCCTGCTGGTGGGGATAACCGAAAAGACGTACATCCAACTACCTCCTCTGAAGTTAGGTTCTGATATGATAATTGGTATTGGGGCATGTATAACATTTTAGATTGTCTTCAGTGAAGCTTTTACTAGTGCGACACTATAAAATCGTATGCGTGTAGAAACGTGGAGGGCTAGAGGCTTTATCCTAAGTTCTCTCTGGCATTGCACCTAAATGAACTTTTTGCCTTCCCGAGTCTAAACTTGTGTACATTTATTGCAAAATGTATTGATCGCAAAGTGCTGTCGCATCTATTAGAACGTATCTACTTGTGTAGCCATTTTTACATTCAAGTCCTTCATATCCAATTAGCATTCACGAGCTTTTAGAGCAGAGCAGCGAGAAATTGCTATTGAGCAGAGCGAAGACCAGCCGGAAATTGAAGTTCTGGAGCCGAACCGCCTAACAATTTATTGGGTACGCACTCATAAATTCATTTGTGCCGTATTAATTATATATATAACCTGTATTAACTCTTCCACCGACGTGTGGTGCCGTTGCTTTGTCCCTGAGCTTTCTCCACGTCACACGATCGGCCGCTGCATCGAGTAATACTACCATCGGATCCTGTCGCCATCTCCACTAAGAAATATCTTTGAACAACGGTTCAATATCTTTTATAATCTGTCGCCTTCAATTTACTACTGCCCTGCCACGAAGTCTTTCCCATGCGCCAGAATATGAAGCCACTAGCACCGTCTTTGCGGCACGACCATTATCCATTCGGAGAATGTGGACTACCCCTCTGATACGTTGTTGCTTTAGCATTGCTACAACACAGCTGTTCAATCACATCGGTTATACAGTTCGGCATTGGAAATATGGTCTCGCTTAGTTACTCCGGCTTTTCTCCTTAAATAATGTCGTTCAAAGATATATAGCCGGGAAGTATTACATTTTACCACGTTTCCGAAGCGTATAATAGTACTGGTCGGACACAGCTGTTATAGACTTTCATGTTGGTGGATGTGTCGATTTCACGTTTGCGCCATACTTTAGACAGACATCCAAAGGCTGCCGCCACGGGTGCGATACGGTTGCTAATATCAATGCTGGAAGAACTGCAACCAGTTACCATTGAACCAAGGTAACAGAAAGAGTCTGCGTTAGCTAGGTTTTCACCATTCAAATTTATACTCGGTTGCGCGCAGCAGCATGAAAGAACCTTGGTTTTATTTGCATTTATCGTTAATCCAACTCGGCTTCCGTAGTAAGTTAGCCGATTGATGACCTCTTGCGTGTTGACCTCTGACTCTGCTAGCAGTGCTATATCGTCAGCATACGCCATATCAGATATACGAAAGTCGTGACTGTTTACACCTATTCCCCAGGTTTGATTATTTAGTGCCATTTACAGAGCCCAACCAACAACACAGTTGAACAGCATCGGGGATTGTATTGATCCTTCTCTAACTCTTGTGCGAATAGTAAAACCATCAGAGGTCATGTTGTACGCCCGAACTATGCTTATTGTGTTACCGAACATTTCTTTGATGATACTTAGTAGCTTCGACGAAATTCCATCAGCTTCCATTATGTAGACCCTGACGATGAACGGAGTCAAAAACTATCTTAAAATCACAAATGTCACGATTGATAGCTGTCTGAATTCATCACGAACCTCTAATATCTGACGCAAGGTTGATATTGGTTCAACATTTCTGCTTGGATGGAACCCGGCCTGCTCTTCGCTTGTTAACTTATCTCAATGGTCGTTGAATCAGTTCACAACGACGGCTTCCAAGATTTTAAAAGTAATATTGAGCAATTGAGGGTCTTTCCTTTTAACCCCCAGCCCGAATTTGGTCAATTTTGAAGACACAGAGCTGATTTTGGTATCACTTGATTCAACTCGATGTGGCGGTTCAGAAAATAATTTTTTTTCGATTTTTTGAGGCCCCAATTGTCCCCCAATGGCCTAAGCTAAGGTCCTTATATGAGACATACACTAAGCCTAAGTTGGGGGGCTGCCGCTCCCCGAACTCCCGCTCTAAGCTGTTCTTTTTTCTAACGTTATAACGTAGCCCCTCAGGGTTACTTCGGCCCCTCATAACTTTCTAACGGTTGCCTAGATTTCAGTAAAATACACACCAGTAAATTTCTCTCATCAAACCGAGTCGAACGGTACCCAACATGACGGTATTCCGAAGAAAAAATTTTTGGGTTCCCAAGGGGTGACCGACCATTGGGACATCAAAAAAAACGAAAAAAAAATTTCCAGGGATGTGGGTAAAATGAGTATTTATTGAACCACCTCATCGAGCTGAATCGATTGATACCAAAATCAGGTCTGTATCTTCAAAGTTGATCAATTTCAGACTTGGGGGTGCTAAAAGAAAAGACCCTTTAGAAGCAATATTGAGCAACGATATACCTCTATAGTTTTCGGTAGCCATTCTTAAAGATAGGTATTGGATTTGCCGTGTTCCAAACAACTGGCATTTTATTGTCTTTCCATATACTCCTAAAAAGCTGATGTAACGCTTTAACAATGGGTTGCCCACTAGCTTTGAAAACTTCTGGTACGATTCCGCCGTCAAGTACTGTTTTTCCATTTCTCAGCGATTTTATCATTGTTTGATTTCAAGCTCCGATGGGGTCCTTTGTTGTTGTCTGCAGAATATATAATGGACATGTGAACCGTCACCCCATTCGTGGGGTTGGGTAGGCTTTTCTTCAAGAAAGTGACCACTTAAAATTTGTCTCATACTTGGTGCAACTTGTTTCCAGTTGTATATGGAAATGCAGGCTTTGTATCGAAAAATTATGTTCCTGGAATGTGCGGCAGATATTTAATGTCACAGAATATCGTTTTATTAGACTCGGTGTTAATGAGTCTGAGACAAGACCGGTGACCCAGAATGACCCTATGTTAACCTTGTATATGTTGCTATTTTGAAGCAATCGTTGTATCTATGTATTCCTCCGCTGAAAACAATAGTGTGTAATTATTAGGGGATTTTGAATGTTGTTGAAACAGAGAGCGCGGAGTTTTCCATCAATTTGTTCGTCAGTTTCTATCATGAATAGCTCAGCCTTGGATTTTTACAGTTTATAGATAGTTTCAAAATATGCTGGCTTGGGCCTTACGACATCATAAAACTGACCGACATCTATTTTAGAATCGTCGTATAAATGACTGTGCGCAATTTTTGGTATAAACTACATTCAGATTACATTTCTGACATAGTTCAACTTTAGACGAAAATCTAAAAAGTTTGGCGGCTGCAATTGTGTATAGACCACGGCTATGTTCTTGTATGGTTTTCCACTCGTATTCCCCGAGCCTAGTGCTGTTGTAAACATTTTGTTTTGTAATTTTACTCGCAGGTGTGGGATAAAAAATTTAAAAAGGCTGCGCGGTGGCGCAAGGTTAGCGCAAAAACCCTGCATCATGCAGAACTTACAACCAACCTTGCTGTGTAACTTTCTCAGAGACAGACATCTGTTTTAAAAATAACTACTATGTGTCATGCATAGTGTATGTGTGCTAAGCCTTACATTATTTAGTAGTCTGGTTTCCAGACACTTTTTAAATACGACAGTTGATACATTTTTGCACGAATATCAGAACAATTTTGTATGGAGTTTGTTGCAGTGGATTTCTCTTTTGTTTAAATTTTTTCAGATTCAGTTGTATAAAAAATACAGCAACAGTTGATTGATGTTTGGCACATTATAGCATGAAATATATTATGTACGAATTTTGACATGTATTTGCACCATGCACAATGCATGCATTGTATGAATTTGAATATTGTATGAAACACAAGTTTACATTTATTTATATGAGTTTAGGTTCTTTTCCATTATCTCCAGCCGGCATTTGCCCAAAGATTCTGGAAATTTTGGTATTTTTGTGATCTTCGAGACCTTCCCTGATCATTTCGACCAAAAAATTGAATTTTTAAAATTTTAGATTTTTTCGGTCCCGACGGTCCCCCGTCGGGAATCCAAAAAAATTGGATTTCTACCCATCATTCGACGCGGCTTGGCGAGCTCAGTGTAATGGTGTTATTTATAACGGGATTCGATAAAAGCATCCTAAGTTATGGCCAAAAACTGTTCAAATGATCAGCCTCTCAGCTTCCGATATTTTTGGTTATAACTTTGGATCCGGTTACTGGATCCCGTTAAAATATCACCTACCGATTCAGCTCGTCAAGCCGCGTCGAATGGCGTGTACAAATTAATTTTAAGAAAACAGTTTTTGGGTTCCCAAGTTGGGACACTTGGGACCCAAAAAATCTAACATTTTAAAAATTCAATTTTTTGATCGAAATGATCATGGGAGGTCTCAAGGATCACAAAAATACCAAAATTTCTAGAATCTGACCATTTTTGGGCAAACGCGGGCTGGGGGATAATGAAAAAGAACCGAGTTTAAATGCGTTTAATTTATGGATTTTGATATATATATTTTTGTATTAAGTATACAATATATACCTAATGTATGAATTTTTATAAATATTTATGTGAAATAGGATGCATCTAATGTATGAATGTTCGTACATAATTGAAATTTTTGTACTAATTTTTAATTTTATGCCATGTATATACGTTTTATAAAGCTTTAAAGAAATTATGTGGTACAGAGCATACAACTAATATCTGAAATTTCACACAAATTATATGCAAGTAATCATATATTTTTGTATCCAATTTTATGCAAATCAAATATTATAATTTGTCATGCATACGATGTACGTAATTTGAAGCAAAGTTTTGTGTAAAAATCTAGCAATTTTTATGTGTGAATTCATAGTTTACACAAATTATACACAAAAAGTCCTACATTTGTTGTGATGAATTTCGTACAACATATGTTGACACAATCATACATTGTTCCCAGATTGGTAAATTAACGCAGGATTCATTCGCCATCCGATTGCTCTTATGTTTGCTATTTTATATACAGATTATAGCAAAATATTGTCAAACAAAAATTGTATGAAATCAGTATCATCCAAATTTTAACAGACTACCTTAACAGGTGACATTTTCAAAATTTTGACTAAATGAGCTTCAATGAACGATAGGCTTATATTATAGTCTTATTTAACGTTGGAAACACGTTGTTTTAAATATTTCAAACCTAATTGAGTATGTTCGTGCCGCTGTATCACGATGAAAACTGCTAAAAATTACTAAATGTTGCATACAAAAATCATCTAATTTTTGCATTGGGTCACCTTCGCTGCATATAGACGGCTAGAATAGGTCTATAAATTTTGGGGTTTCTGGACATGCTGAAACTATTGCATTTACGTGTAAACTTCTAATAAGGCGATATGGGCCCAAAGGTGATAAAATAAGCTTGAACTTATTAGTAAGGTTAAATTTTTCCTGAAATTTGTTATATACAAAAGTATCCGTCCTTTCTATCTTTGAAAGTAGACAAGCGTAGTTCCGTGGTTTTGATACATGCCACAAATGGCCGCAACGTTGCTTTTAGAGTATTTATGATGCCGTGGCCTTCCAGGGAATTTTAAATAAAAAAGTTCATGAAGCTGCTTTTTGAACTTTGACATTGGCGGTAGGTGCTTTTGCTATCATTTCCACTAATCGCGCGAATTATTATCTATATCCTCTTTAGCGTTCAAAGCTTTAAAACGAAAGTTTTAATGGGTATTTATTTATTGAAACATAGCTGTCTTTTCCTTTAGCCCCACCCCAGGGCGGAAGTGGTCATTTTGAAGATACGTGATAATTTTGTTACCATTCGACGCAGCTTGACGAGCTCATTCAGTTTGGCGAGTTTTATGAAAAATATTTTTCGATTTATTTGTGATTCAAACAAACCATTGGTGCCCAAAATTTTAGAAAAACTATTTTTCTTCATAAAGACATGATTTTATATATACTATTCGAGCAGCATTGAATAGCCGTGTCGATTGATGGTAAAATCAGCGGAATCGGTTCAGGGATTAAGGAATTATTACCATTTATGTAGAATCATAAGCCTGGGTCATTAACCCTTCAACCAGAGAATAACCGGAACCAGCAACCGGAATCGTTAATTCAAACCGGATCCGGAACCTGGTCTTCGAAATTTATATATAGTAAAACAGATGGAAGAAATGAAGGTATAGTGGATTTAAAATGCATTAAAAATAACTTTTACATTAAACTTAATGTATTGCGATGGTATTATTGCCTTTCTCAAACTTTAAAGAGACTGAGCAAGCTAATAATGTTTATTTATCGACCAATATGTCGGTTTTTGGACATTCAGAGCAAAAAATGTCTTCCACTGTACACCATTGCGTATACTGCGTCAAATCGAATGTGTTTACAAAGCTTGGAGCGTAGAATACACACTTTCGCTCTGTCTCCAGTCGCATCCCTTTACTACACATACGTTTGTTACATGTTTTTCTGTAGGAAACTTAAAATTATTGGTTTATATGATTCTAAGAGACAATAATAGATAGAAGGTAATTTTCTGATCAATGGTCAGAGACACTGTTTAGGCTAGCGTTGGACAAACAGTGCCCGTCAGTTAGATCATAATGATGATAACTTTCTAATCAGAATGCTATAAATGAGACACACTGTGATGCTGCTCGCACAGTTTCAATAAATACAGTGCATTGCCAAGAAAGCAGTTTCTAGCTGCGTTGTAGATAACGTTAGTTTACTTCAATTTAGACTGATTTACCAAGGTTGCAAGCGCACTGGCGGGTGCTTGACGCAATTTATGTTAGCCAAGCATACCCTAAGTACTTTTGCGTAAGCCATACTCTGTTACCGAGTTGGACTGGTTTAATTCAAACGTATCCCACAGACTTCTGGATGTGCAAAATAGCTGCTACATGGATCGATCTGGCTTTGATTTTACAAACTCCTGCAGGTTATTATGAAAAATTCCTGCTCAAATTATGTGCCTACTTACGTTTCACACGGCTAATTGGTTTAGTTAATCTTTTCTTTTGCTTGGTTGTATTGGAGCTTGATCATTGTATAATATGTATTACATATGTTTGGATCACAGATGAAGCAAAAATGTGCAAAATTTGAAACAAAATTTTTAAACCGGAATTCCGGTTCCGGTATGGTTTTTGCCCTTTGCCGGACCCGCAACCGGCACACGATTTTCGCCGGAACCGAAATTCCGGTTTCTCCCTGCCTTCAACCGATTGCGGTGATTTTAATACTCGCCAAAATAGATATTTTCTGAACTAGCTCGTTGATCTGAATCGACTGGTGGCAAAATTATGGCTGTATCTTATAAGTTGACAAATTTTATAGGAAAGGACCCTTGACTTAGATATAAATTTTGAAATGGTCGTAGTATACTCTTTCCGACACTTAACCATGCATGGTTTTCTTTGTTGTTATGAGATTGCTTAATTAGGGTTGGGTAGACCTCGATGTGTGGCGGGACATAAGGACACCTTTGCTGTCAACCCAACTCTCGATTGAAGATGTCCCAAGGGAACGTGAATGTCGCACAATACATATTGAGTAAGTTTACAAAATTTTATCCGCAAAGCTACATCATAAGCAAAAAATATTTAGAACACTGCCACCGTTCCAAACTATACGATAAAATAACCACAGTAAACGTTGGGTACTGCTCAACTTAAAACAAAAAAAAATAAAATATAATGACGATAGAGCATCATTATGCAAAATGTATTACAAAATATTTAAAGGTTGTACAGCAAGAGATATTGACCATCGCGAAATTTGTATGTAACGATTAAACTACACTTAACAATGAAATTTAGGAGAAGTATTCTAAGATTCACCAGATATTATTTTAAAATTACAAAAACTATTCCTTGAAATTTTAAACTATTATTTTCCAATATATAAGATTTATTCAAGTTTCAGGGGGTGCGGCTAAAGAAGAGACCAGAAACTTCCTTAGGAACTAAGTCTTACGAAAACATTCATATAAATTAATATTTCCTAAGCAAGATTTCGGTCCATTCTTTAGCCTCACTCCGCTGAAATTTTAATAAATCATATGTTTTGGCAAAACTAATTCTTCAACATTAAAAGGAATAGTTCTTTGATATTTATAAGAATATCTGTGGATGCAAAAATCTTAGAATGCTTCTTTAAAAGTTTATGGAAAGGTTTGAGTGTAGTAGGTTGTCTCATCGCCAAGATGGTAAATTGTGAGTGTCGAACATATATATTTCAAGAGGTAACGTGAATTTTGGTTCCGGTGAAAATCGTGTCCGGCGAAAGGCAAAAAAGCCATATCGAAACCGGTGTTTTGGTTCCAAAATTTTGTTTAAAATTTTGCTCATCTTTGCTCTAAATATACATTTGTATATACACATATACAGACAGCAGGGAATAACCGGCACCGAAATTTGCCGGAACCGGAACCAGCAAACGGAACCGGAACTTGGTCTTCGAAATTTATATATAGTAAAACAGATGAAGGAAGAAATCAAGGTATAATGGATTTAAAATACATTAAAAATAACTGTTACATTAAACTTAATGTATTGCGGTGGTATTATTGCCTTTCTGAAACTTTAAAGAGACTGAGGAAGCTAACAATGTTTATTTGTTGATCAAATATGTCGATTTTTGGGCACCCAGAGCAAAAAATGTCTTCCACTATACTATACAGCACTGCGTATACTGCGTCAAATCAAATATGCTTACAAAGCTTGGAGCGTAGAATACACACTTTCGCTCTGTCTCCAGTCGCCTTCCTTTACTACACATACGTTTGTTACATGTTCTTCTGTAGGAAACTTGAAATTATTGGTTTATATGATTCTAAGTGAAAATAATAGATAGAAGGTAATTTTATGATCAGTGGTCAGGGATACTGTTTAGGCTAGTGCCCGTAAGTTTTGGACAAAAGTGCCCGTAAGTTAGATGATAATGATGGCAACTTTCTAATCAGAATGCTATAAACGAGACACCATCTGATGCTGCTCGAGCAGTTTCAATAAATACAGCTCTTTGCCAAGAAAGCAGTTTCTAGCTGCGTTGCAGATAACGTTAGTTTACTTCAATTTAGACTGATTTACCAAGTTTACAAGCGCATTGGCGGGTTCTTGAAGCAATTTATGTTAGCCAAGCATACCCTAAGTACTTCTGCGTAAGCCATACTCTGTTACCGAGTTGGACCGGTTTAATTGAAAGGTACCCCACATACTTCTGGATGTGTAAAATAGCTGCTACAAGCATCGACGTGGCTTTGATTTGTTAACAAACTCCTGCAGGTTATTATGAAAAATTCCAACTGAAATTATGTGCTCTACTTACGTTTCAAACGTCAAATTGCTTGTTTGGATCACAGATGAAGCAAAAATGTGGAAAATTTCAAACAAACTTTTTAAACCGGAATTCCGGTTCCGGTATGGTTTTTGCCCTTTGCCGGAACCGCAACCGGAACACGATTTTCGCCGAAACCGGAATTCCGGTTACTCCCTGATAGATAGTGATCAACTTTCTTGCAAAACCATACAAACAATATATGTGCATCAAAAAACCATATCGAAACCGGAGTTTTGGTTCCAAAATTTTATTTAAAATTTTCCTCATCTTTGCTGCAAACATACATTTGTATATACACATATATAGACAGTGATCAACTTTCTTTCAAAACCATTCAAACAATACATGTGCGTCAACAAATAGCCTGTAAAATATAACCGGAAACGTCTTCGAAGGATTTGTCATTTTAGCACTATAGGAAATGGTTACCTTACGATTAGGGTAACAAAACAACGTCGTGGACGCCAATATTTTATCGCAATGCTGCAGCGTAAATAATGACAATAACATCACGCCATTTGCAGATGCATCCGAAATGGATCGCTGTTCAATGTATGTAAGGCATAAGTTATATAACTTAAGCGCCTGCGAGGATATTGCTGTTGCCCTATATTTTGGGTATCATGTTCCCATTTAAAAACTCCCTCTGTCGATACCCTATGGCGTAAATAGTGACACAAACAGCTATGCATTTACAGCTATATAAAGGAATAATTGCCTCTTCAAACTGCGACCTTGAATGACATTAATACCTTTAATAATATAATTACTGTTAACTTGGGTCTTACGAGCTCATTTAAGGATACATTTTGTCGCAATCCTACAGCGTAAATAACATTAATAGCACGCCATTTGCAGCTGCATAAATAATGCATCGCTGTTCAATGTATGTTCGGCATAAGCCATATAGGTAACTTCAGCGACTGCGAAGATATTGCTGTTGTCATGTATTTTGCTTATCACGTTACCATTTAAAAGTACGCTTTGTCGAAACTATATAGCATAAATGATGACAACAGCACGTCATTTGCTGCTGCATACATAATGCACCGCTGTTCAGTGTATGTCCGGCATAGTCCATATTACTCGAGCGGCTGTGAAGATATTGCTGTTGTCATGAAATTTGGGTATCAATTTCCAATTGAAAAAAATCCGCTTTGTCGAAACCGTATAGCATAAATAGTGACATTAACAGCACAGCATTTACAGCTACATGCAGGAATAATTGCTTTGCAAGATAAAACCTTGAATGACTTTAATACCTATGATAATATAATTATTTTTAATTTGGGTTGTACGGGCTCATCCGAAGACCCATTTTGTCGAAACCCTACAGCGTGAATAATGACAACAACACGCCATTTGCAATTGCATACAGAATGGATTGCTGTTCAATGATGTGCGGCATAAGGCGTATAACTCGAGTGGCTGTGAAGTTATTGCTGTTGCCATGTAATTTCGGTTTCACAAACCCCACGTTGTCGAAGCCCTGTAAAGTGTAAATAATGGCAATAACAGCAAGGCATTTACAGCTACATACAGGAATAATTGCTCTGCAAAATGAGGCCTTTAATCACATTAGTATATACCTGTAATTTGTAATAATATAACTAGTGAAAGTAATAAATTACAAAAAGTGAATGGAGCAATATGCAAAGTATTTTATACCTTATTTATGTACGCATGTATTTCAACTAACTACATAATCAATTTATGAAAAGTATCACGTTTTGGGCAAATGATGTCAAATCCACCATACAAAAAGCTATCTAGCTAAAAAATTAACTAATTAGTTAGTAATTAGCACACATGATAAAATCTAGGAGCTTTAAAAGTCAAATATTCGTGATGAACGACATAGAAAACCTCAGTGTGCAATTTTTTCATTTGTGAGCACTTTGAAAATTTGCAACAAATGAGCTAATTAATATTTAATTAGCTACTTATCTAATTAGCATGTTTTTAACACCCTCGGATGGTAATACACATCAGGTTCGTAATCAACACGGGCAGATGTAGTGTGCGCACCAAAATAACATCTTTACACTAATTATTCATTGAAAAATAAGCAATTTTTGTTTGAAAATGCTAAAAATTGGCTAACACGCTTATCGAATTGGTTTATTACTAATTAACTAAAACAAATTTTGACAACTATGTCTCTTGCACCTGAAAGATGTTAGGCCTTTCAAACAAAAAAATTTAAAATCGGACCAGTAGTTACTGATGAGTTCGATGGGCGGACAGACGGTGCCGATTTTTCCCCTCTAACGAAAACAAAAACACTTCGCTCCGCTCAATTATTTTAATTTGGATCGTACGGGCTCATCCAAATCCACATTTTGTCGCACCCCTACAGCGTAAATAATGACAATAACATCATGCCATTTGCAGTTGCATACAGAATGGATCACTGTTCAATGTATATCCAGCATAAGCTATATAACTCAAGCGGCTACGAAGATATTGCAGTAGTCATGTCATGTTCCCATTTTGAAAACCCAATTTGCCGAAATCGTATAGGGTAAATCATGACATAACAGCAAGGCATTTACAGCTACATACAGGAATAATTGCTCTGCAAAACGCGACCTTGAATGACATTGATACCTTTAATAATATATATATAATTATTTTTAATAACGTACAATTGTGCAAAAACCTTTTTGTCGGTCTTTCTCTCTAATTAGATTGGTTGAATTAGCATTTATCACTCGCGGCGTAACATGATGCAGTTGTGCACATAACTTTGTGTTTGCGCTTCTTCAGGGATTTTTAAAAGTTCTTACAAAACTGAAACGAATTGTAGGATTCTTGGTTTTGTTCATTGGGGTGCAACAGACATTAAATTTTAGCTTTTTCTAAAATCATCAAGCCGAACAATTGAGACTCCTTTCATCAAGAGCTACAACATTTCTGTAAGACATTTTTGAGTTATGAGACAAAGTTTAAAAAATACCAAAAGAAGTGAAAATGCTAATTTAACCCGTTACACGTGTTGGTATCTTTGTTATGAACCCATATTTAGTACTTTGTTAACCAACTTATGGGCCTCTGCAAGGGCTAAAGTTCTAAATTTTGAAACCAACAATAGATAAATTAAGCCGACGTTTCAACTTAGTTATACACACTGGCCTTGGAAGGGCCTTTTGGTTTTTGACATTACAAAACACGGTAGAAACAGTTGTATTACGTGGTATATATTCATCATATAGAGCAATCCGGAGCATGAAAACTGACGCCTCAAATTATAATTTTTCTTAAAAGCTTGGATTTATAAATTTTAAAACGTTTCGTCTTTTTATTCTTTGGAAGAAAAACTAAAGGTCTTACACATACATATTAACGCTCCGAGGTTTCAGGGGAGGAGGGGGTAGCGGGGATCCCCAATTGGGGTGCCGAAAAAAGTTGACCTCCCACAGTTGACAACTCATTTTTTAGCAATTGTTACCCTATTTTTTAACGGATTTTGCTAAAATTTTCTCCGGAACATGGTTGTACGGTGGAGGAGCAGCTCTTTTCCTGAACCCTTGCTTTGGCGTTTATGGTCAGACGGCTGTGTTTGTGATAAAAATGGTACTATATTATTGTTATACTGGGACTCAGTAAGCTCAATTTGGAGTCTTAATGGTATCACGGAGTACAGACTAGACAAAGCCGCACTGCCCAAAGCCCGGTTCCTCTACTGTGTAAGTAACTAGTTAATCATATTTGCTATACTTTATTGTATGTATATACAATTTCGATTATAAATTTATTATAATTTTTCTAGATTAACGCTAATGGGTTTACAAATGCTACTAAACCTTTGTGTCTGATCTTCGGCTCGTATTTGTAGATTACTAGCACTAGAGGGTTTTGGTATATGTATATATAATGTTAATTTCGAAGCACGGTATTACAGTAAGCCGCATCAATTATCGAAGATCGTTTTCTTCGATCCTTAAGCGTTAACTTTTAGGTTTTTATTAGCGTACATTTACTTATCGGCAAGCATATATTATTATAATTGTATTAAACGATGGGTCATTAGTAACAGCGGCTAGCTATGGCAAGTATTACACAGCCGTCGACAGCCGCAGCAGTGACCGAGTCGATAGATTTACTTCATGTTCAAAGCGGCGAATTTCGGCCAGCGAGAGCACGTTCAAAATCTCCTTCAACTTTTTTGTTTCGTTCGATCAAAAAGACTAGCCGTGGTAGTGATAACGGCGGTGAAACGGAACATAAACAAAGGGTATATACCATGCACCGGTGGGTTACCGCTACTGACTGTGGCCGGGGGGTCTTTCACCAACCCTCTCCCTCAAGCCAGCTCAACCAACGCTCAGATGCTCAGCGGGGCTTTAGTAGGCGTCTAACCCTTTATCCCAGCTTAAAATGGCCTAGCGAAAACCCATCGATATAGTTTATACAATCCTAGCTTATATTGCAAGAGCATTATGTTTCGAAATCACAAAATACTTTTATTTTCCCCAGCAGGTTTATGCAAATAATGCTGGTGTGGCTAGCTAGGTTCATTATTTATGAGGGCTGTTCTGTGATCTGGAAGTATATCAGTAGTTATTCTGAGTCGCATTACAATTCGCAGGAATTTATTTTTTGGCGTTCAAGTTTTGATTTGTGTCGTACTGTTTCTTTCAGAACGATAACACTTTAATAACTGGACGCTGGAAACGGCAACGAATTTAAAATATATGTATTTGTAATTTTTAATATATATATATTTATTTTATGTTTATATTAGTATATTAGATTGTACTTATGTGATGTCTCTTTAAGGGTACACATAAACCTAAGGTTAAGCCTAAGCTTAGCCTAGGCTGACAATTAAACTTTAAATTTTTGCCATGTGACAAATCGAGTCATGTTTCCTCCTTCGCTTGTAGGTAGGAAATTGACATGATTCTTTTCTCAGTCCAGCTGGTTTGGTTGGCACACAACAGCAGAGCTGTTCGCGAATAGAAGGCCGGGTCGGGTACGGGCATAAATTTTGAGCCCACGAGCAGTGGATACCGTAACGTTCACAATCCTGCATTAGGTGGTTTCGTATAGTTAGTGCATAAAAAGACATCGTGACCTCGTTAGTAAGCGATGTCTTGAAAAGCTAGATTGATTTTATTAGGCAGTGGGCGCTGTCATCGAAATGATTGATCCCTTACTAAGCACTGTTTAAAAGATAGGGTAGTTCGATTAAAGACGGTGAAACGTGGTTCTGACCAATTTCACAATATTCTTAAGCGGAAAATCTTTTTAAAACGGCTGGTTGGACGTTAGGAAGGCGGGTGATGAAAGTGGATAACTTTGCGTCATATCGCCTGGGCCACGAATGACACAGGCCTTCATTTGCGGGTTCGTGGTCCTGGAATATTTGAGCCATTCCTAAACACCGGGTACCCGTTATAAGGGCAAGCCTGCAGTTTTCCTGGGCTCAAAAATTTTTGCGTTGGCCTCTGCACCGTAGCAGAATTGTAAGGTTTCAAATATGGTGTTTGGGCGCTCATAAATTTGTGGGGCCTTTTATATAGTTGCACTCAGCGACCAAAATTGTAGAGGAATGGGGTGGTGGCTGTCTCCAGCATTCAACGCGACCCGGTTGCACACCGCTTCTCGAAACACTCACATTGAGTCCCTTTAAGAAGTATACATAGAATTTCATTCAACTCTAGCACATCACATTGTCACTACTTCATAGATAACGACGAGGCGTTACACGTGTTTATAAATTTCCAAGTAATATGAAATACGCGTGGAAAGAGCTTGTAATAAAAACTGCTATATACTAATGAATCAGTTTGTATCAAATTTTTTTTGTCGATACGATTACGGTTGTCTACTGACGTTGGTTACATTGTGCTAAATAAATAGAATTCTAAGTATTGGTCGTGTTTCTGGCCTAGTCTATTTTTGAGCGAACGGTAAACATAAAAGCAGGTGTAAATTAACAATATATAACATTAGTCGTAACTCACACAGCGCGGGGAACCTGTCGAGAGTACCGGGTCGACATTCGAAAATATTAAACTTAAATAAACTGTTTTTGTAATTGGTTCTGGAGAGTAATGCGCGACTAAACATAAGATGACACCGCTAACCAACCTTTTTTGTAATTCCCGATGTGGAATCCATATCTATTGTTACGTAATAAATAGGATATTCTGTTCGATCCATTGCTAGCGCAGACCCAGAGATATGCATTATATTCGATATGTTCGAAAATAAATTTGTCATTCGCAAACAAAAACTAGCATTTTCTGACCGACAAAAATGTTCTGTTACGAAAAATTTTTTGTAGATAACAATAGGATGGTGAGTGTGGTCATTTTAAGTTTAGTTGCACATAAATTTCAGCTTGTTGAAACAAAGCCAGCGGAGTTTCCACCTATAGCTTTCTAGTAGATCATATGGAGATCTCTATGGGGCAACACTGTGCCAGAAACCAAGATATATGGTAATTTGAAACATCAGCGCGGTTCTCTGCTAACATTTCACATTTTTCTGATTCCCAGATGTCTATTACCGATTTGTGTTGGTTTAAAAACGTATCATACGACAATCGAAATTCGATACACGAAATTTGTTTCGATAGTGACTAGGGCTGAGGAATTTTTGGGTTGTAACAGCTGACGAGCCGAATTATGCATTCACAGGGGATACATCGCGTGCCATAAGCTGTAATTTGTGACAGAAATGTGAAGAAATACGAACAAAGATATTAATGAGCCTTTTTTAAATTACAATCTCTATATACAATTTGATATTGTTATGCACGAGGACTAGATGTGGTTTTAGTATCGGCATTTTTAAGGTATATACGCAAAATAATTGAATTCGAGTGGTATGAGAGAGCGAAGCGAGAACCTTCAATATCGGTTCTGGAGGGGGGTTGTGGAGGTCCTGTCTGTGTGTGTCTGTCGCACCTGGATCTCGATAACGGTTGGGCGGATCTTGATGCAATATAGCTAATTCGAACCGCAATGGTCGATTTAGTTGTAGTGACGGAGCCCGATTTTTGAATTTTTTCCCGTGGGAAAAGTCATGGGGCAAAATGACGTCATTTTGGCCCATTTTTCGGGCACCCCCTACAGTTTTTGCGACTTTTCTCAATAAGTAAACGAGATATCCGCAAACTAATAGGCCCATTCCATGTAGCTTTACCAGGGCTTTCCAATGATATATAACAAGTTTTTCAACTACTTCCCAATCTGGAGTCATTTCATATTTGGTGAAAAGTCGTGGGAAATGCACTTAAATGTGTGGTTTTTGTTGCTTTTGGTGTCTTATATGGGGTTTTCTGGGCCAACAAGCTCATTGCGAGTGTCAAAAGTATTGTGTGGCAAATATTTTTCACACTTCTGCTTCGTACTTGGTATGAAAAATGAGATTTTTCTCAAGTGTCGGTTTGAATTCTTTAACGTTGTTCTCATTGTCAATTTAGGGTTTTGTTGAATTATTAATTGTTTGTTGATTCTTTTTCTACTCGTTGTATGATGTTTTGTCTACTGCATACGTTGGCTATCAAAAGAGGCGGGCGTAACTAAGACTCATCACTCATGGTTTATATAATGCTCCACCTGCGTACTGTGTGTGCTTTCTACAACAGACTTCGGGGGATTGTTCTCACCACTCGGATTCTGGCTCGCAAGCGAGCTTCACTAGTACTTACTGTATTGCAAGTAGTAAAAAATTACGAAAAATTGTGCAGAAAATACTACAAAAACTAATTTTCAATTCCACAGAACGACGGAGACTCTTAAGTCTTGAAATTTTCGAAAGTATTCATAAATTTCATATGGAGCTATTAATTTGCGTATTTTATGAGCTTTGTGATATTTCCCAAGGTTCCTACATTTATTTCTATATCCCGTAGAATGTCTTTATAAATAGGCTACCCAAATTTTTCCAAGCACGGAAAGGCTATAATACACCAGCAACACCTTTATGTACAACTACGGCCATTTCAGCGCATATTCATTCAAAACCATAGAATCCTATATTTCTGCATCCAATAACCAAAAATAGAAAGTATCCGAAATCGATAAGTCTCAGCTTTCCAATAGAAGTAGAATATTTTCATATATCGTATATTGGGATGTACCGGGGCTTAGCCCAGGCCTCGGGCCCGGGGCAACAAATTTAGCCTCGGACCAGGGCAACGTCGAAGTCCCGGTAAAGGTAAAATTTAGGTGCAGGGGCTGGGGCTACTGTTTCATAAAAATACTTTCGGTATATACAAAATTACTATAACAGATAAACAATCTGGAGCTTTAGCTGAAAATATAATGCTTGCTACTAACTAGGACAGTGCAAATACCACAGAACCTTCCTGAAACTGTGAACTTTAGCTCACAACGTGTAGTTTATTAAACTGATAAAGTAAAATGTTGAAACTATTTGTGTTAAGTTTTTGGTATTTCAGCAAGATTATTACGTATACGGACAAACTTCGGATATGGTTTTTAAGAATAGTAATTAATCAGTGATTTGGTTTTGGTATATTCGCATACATGCCAGTGGGGTAGAACTGTCGCGACAGGGTAACCCCCCTAGCCAGCGAAATTTTTCTAGAGGGGGAGGTCGGTACGGTAGTGAGGATCTTTTCTTGGTCGCCGGCGTCCAATTTTCGCTTATGAGTTCACCTCGCTTTACGGGGGTGTGGGGGTCAAGGTTTCCAGGGGATTTTACTCCCTCCCATCCCCTGTCGGGATGTATGTATGTATATGTGGTATATGCTCTACATGCGCTGGAAAATCGAAACATAGTACCTACTTTTCGGTCGGTCGGGGCAAGCTTGCCCCGGTACAACACTAATCATATGTTGACTGACGTTGCTTAAGAATTGTGCGCAGGCGTTGGTAGATGTGGCCGGATACATTATGGGCTCATATCTTGTACCCATGGGTAGTGGGTACTTTGCATGCACATTTCTGCATTATCAACAGTGTTAGAAACGATTAGGTGGTTCTGTGTGGTGGACGCTGTCTAAAGACAAAGACATGGTCGTTTGAGTGATGTACAGAAAACTTGGTGGTTTTTTACGGGATCGCGTCGAAAAGACTGGGTGATTCCTTCCATTTGTCTAGAGGTCACTATCATTGACATCACAATGTTGTTACCTTTCATGTACGATATTTAAATTAACAGCTCTTAATATTTTATGTTTAGCATCCCTTTATTAGCGCCTGTGTAATAAAACCTTTTTCGATCCTTTTTAGTGGACGGACACGATATAAAATGTCTTACGAATGAGTATATATTTGTCAGGAAAATTATGTTATTTCTTCACCCGGCGCTCTCGCAAACATCATGCTATCAAATAACAGTTCTGGGTTGTCTGGTTGGCCAGTAGTCAGGCAAGCTGGTCTCGAATGTGAGTCTCGTACTTCCTGTTTTAGTCTGGGCAGCGATAAGTGACAGCTAAGCAGCTGCTTACAAACATTTGAATGGTTTTGAAATATGTAATTATGATACAGGTTTGCTTAACGTTGGCCTCAAAAAATTTCTGAGCGAGCTCGTTGCTATGGGCCTAGTGTCGGTTGATATGCTTTGTATTTCGCGGGTTACTTTGAAGGTTAATTTCTTATCGTATGCCGATTACATTACTTTCATTGTATTCACCAACCTAGAAAACCTAACATACACTCACTTAATACAACCAAGATTTCATTACGGAAGAACATGACATTTCCCTGTACTCTAATGTTAGCCGTGTTAGATGACGCTGGTGTTTTCGACCTGACCCTCCCCCGCCCCCGCCCAGCGCTAGATTTAGGGTCGTCATTCACAAAACCCTTCAGGTTTAGGGGGGTCGGTTGAACCGGTAGCTGTTTATAAACCGACCCTCCAAACAACTGGGGGTCCGAGCTACCCCACTAAAACTGGTGGGTTTGTGCATGATGACCCCCTAAACTTGGCGGGTGGGGGCAGGTCGAATACGCCCGTGTCATTAAACCGGGCTAACATTAGAGTGCGGGGAAGTGTCATGCTCTTCTCTAATGCACTCTTGATACAACTAAATATATATTTCAATATTGGCTAACTAATTCAACGTTCGTTAACAAAGATATGCGCGATGTCCCAAAACATTTTTTATTACCGAGGATAGCAACAAACAAAATAGGGCTAATTATGTTTTACACGTGCCTTATTATTATCTGTAACAGTTTGACGGTGAAGAGTCCCGTTCTCAAGAAAAATTTCCAAACGTTCTACTTTATGAACAGATGTGCTATAAATGATGCAAACTGCAATAATACTCCAGGCATTAAACATAAAACAGTTCCTTATCAGGAACGCAGTTCCTTCAGTAATGTGAAATACGCAGGATTGCTTATGCTGTGTTTCCACGTTCAAGCTTTTGACTTAAGTATTTCCAAGCAATTTAACACATGCTCTGTTATGTGTAGTAGATGTAACACGTTCAGTTTGAACTAGAGATGGAACTGGGTCACTGTCTCATGACCCTGTAACCCAGTGACACACGGAAGCTGTGACCCAGTTCTCCAACTGACACAGTGACACGGCAGTGCTCCATTTGACACAGTTCTATCTCTGGTATCTGTCATGTTCACTTTGAAGTTATGGAGGGCAAAGTGCTTAATATGACTATATATATATTCCGAAAACCAATGGTACCACGTATACGTTTTCTAATATTCTTCCACATACGTGTGGATTCTTTACTAGTGACGTAGCGCTGCCCTGACTGTACCACGAGGAGGTGATCCACTCAGGCCACTGCCCAATCAGCCACCCAAACATATGCGGAGCTTGACAATAAAAGTGTTAAATTAAGAATTTTTAGAACGAATCTGTTTGATTGAAATAGTGTAAGCGACAGTAAGTAGCAACATGTAAATTAACGAAATAATAAATTGCAAATATTTTGTAATTACGATGCGGTTTTAGATGTGTACGGCTGCGTAATATTATGTCGGCTACTGTAATAGCGCCCAGTCAAGAGATGTATCAAGGGCGGCGGCTGCGTTAGATATGTCAGCTATCGACTCTGAGCCCAGCCAAAAGAAGTACTATAAACGGCTACATAACACATCTGCTGTCGGAATAACGGCCATCCAAGGGAACTGCTGCGTGCGGCTTTGTATGCATCTGCTATCATAACAGCGCCCAGTAACCCATCATAGCTGGAACCGGTATTTCTGTGTTCCCCACCAAGGCAGTGGATTGAACACAGTTCCGCAGTGCTGCGGGTTATATGGACCGACTAGACCTTCGTATCGATGCAATTTTGTTGAAATTATTTGTTGGAATTCCACTTCTGAAGCAGGAACAACGACGAGTTGGGTTTGCGCGCTAATGAGGAACGGAGGTGTTCAAATATATAGCATTTAGCCAGTTAGGAAGTTGTTGCAGCACAGTCTTCCACGGGTACAGCGTTGTTTGAGCGCTTAAGCAGACACCTGCGGATTTGTACTACTATTCTACATCGTTCGTTATATACATTATACTACATCGTCTGAGCTTACAATGAGCAGGCTTTTTACACAAAATTTTAATATAATTAAAATAGTTTTAAAACCTAACTAAAAACAACAACGCTTGTATTAATTCACAGTGAAAGTGTTTATGCAGATTATATTAAAAAATAAAAAACTCTATAATACAGCTATAGTTATAATTTGTGAAATCGGAATGCATTAGACAGCTTAACTCTCCTAACATCCGCAGCATAGATGCTACTGGGTCACGACCAACAACCCAGTGACACACCGAGGTGATGACCCAGTTCCCCGACTGACCCCAAAATAGTGACCCATTTGACCTAGTTCCATCTGTGGCTTGAACATAACACCGCCACATTTCAAATACGTAAAACAACTGCCACAAGCATTCAAGCGGCGTTGATTTGTTAACAAAACATACGTTGAACAATACCTACAATTTTAAAGCGACAAATCCCACTCCCACTAAAACAAATTTACTTATAATTCATAGTGGGTATGGGGTAGTGAGATACCTCTCTAATGGTCGCTTTCCCTTTGGAAGCCGTATTTTACCTCTACGCCGAAGGCACATGGAAATTTTTAGCACTTGTAACCATAATTACAAAATATTTTGATGAGGAGCCCACCACCTCTCTTTTCCTATCCCCTCCAATGCCAAAAGCATCTAGCCACCGTAAACCGACGAAACTTGGGGACATGATACAATTTTCTAAAACCTCGTTAACCAAAACTTGAGTCAGTTTGAGTTAACTTTTTTGCGTAGCTACTTTATCTTAGTGTATGGCTCACTAAAATTCCAGAATTTAACGCAATTTTCATAAATACATTGAAGCATGTGACAATAAGCTGAGTAAGCTTTTTTAGATATGTTCAGTTATGTGCCGTATAGCTTCGATCACACTTCAATTTCTGTTTTCAGGATCTCGCCAAGGAATTTCATCGCTGTAAAGAACAGCAGAATAAGCGTTTAGATTTGAGTTCCTCAGATGTAAGTTATTTCTATCGATGTTTTGGTCATAACGAAATTCAATTACAGTGCTTATAAATTTTCGATCGAATGCAGCGATTGTTCTAAAACCATTTTGCTCTAACATGTGACATAAATTTTTTAATTTTTGTATACAATTAATTTCATAATGCAGTATGTACTGTGTCGCTGTGCTAACGGCTAGACGAATTAGAGTACTGTATTAATGTAATTCGTGTAAAACTGTATTAAACAAAGTTTGTGCTTATTTTTATGGTACAGTGATGATATATACATTCTTCGCGAAAGAACTTTTTTCTTGGCCATAGTTTCACCAAGCAAATTTTTTCAACATGGATCAGATGTTTTATATATTGTTACCGGGTTTACAGCATCTCTCTTCCATAAAAACGTTTTTGAGATCGTGAAAGTGCAGCAATCTGGGAATTTGTGGTTTGACCAGTACAACGAACTACAACACGCAAACAATTCAATGCTCTGGACCAAAACTAGCATTCCACATTTTTTCGTTATACTAATACATTATTTCGTTTCATTAGTGATAACGCGTGTTGTTCGCCAACGTCACATGTGGTGTGTAGCTTTTAAATCAATAAATGGTGGATTTTTTGTTCTAAATAACGAATAAAATAATAATGCCCAGTTCCTTTACCAAACGGTCACTAATAGGTTACGTAATGTTTTTGAACAAATCGTTAATAGATCAATATTTTGTTTTGTAACGTTTTGGATGTATCGCCTAAACATCATTTTTATGGTCACTTGTACGTTTACGGATAGTTTTTACGCTGAACAATCTATCGCTAATAACAGAAGGGGAAGATAAGGGTGCACCCTAAGTGTTTACTCATACAAAAAAATCCCAAAATTTCAATACTTTTCCAGGAACCCAAGGGTATCTGACGTCTACGGTGAATCTGATTGTAAGTGGTCCCTGGCTTGGTTTCGAATCTATACTGCAATTTCTGCACCTAAACACAAAATGAATGCCTTTCAATGTATTAACGGCTGAAAACATAGACGATCGAATGATGCTTATATAACAATTTTACAGGGATGTAAATGTTTTTGCTAGAAATTCATGCCGAAGGCCCGGTAATAAGAGTGAAACAAGCCACAAGCATCACCCTAATATTGAATTCTGAGCGTAGTGCGTGGAACAAGCGAAGCGAAGAATTCTTTATAGCGCAAGTGGTTTTGACAATATCAGTTATACCGTTATTAGGGTGACACACATAACTTTGGTCTAGGTGTATTGATTACCGAGATTTTTCATTCGAAAAGTCGGGTGCGAAGCCCAATTACAACATCCCAACTTCCAAAAAACCTGGCCAAAGAGGCTCGAGTCGGCTCCCGAAAGGGCTTGGAAAATCACGTTATCAGAGCTTAGTTTAACGTAAACGTGTAATGTGTTGCAGGGGTGAAATATTTTAAATTCCTTCTGTGTGTGATCGGTCATAACTCGGGAATTATTTAACCGATTTTCATGATCTTGGGCTCATTCGAACCGGCATAGTCGATTTACCTGCACATGCCCGACCCGATGTCTTAACTTTCGAATTTTTTCTCTGGTTGGATATATTTTATAGTAAAATGCCAAATGCTTTTGTTTTTCGATGAAGGCTCCGTTTCCGGAGTTATGGGGTTTGAGGTACGGTGGTATGGCGCCCCTGGTTCCTCGACCAAAAATTCGAAAATTTGTTTTGACGATCTGGGCGGCTGAAAAGTTTCACTTGAGGACTTCCAGGCGCGGGAAACATATTGTCGCTGTTGGTTTTGCTCTGTAACATTTGGTTCCATGGGTAAGGGGGTATCGCGCCCCCATAGTTTGGGGTCAGGATTCAAAATGAGGGATTTTTTACCTCATTTTAGTACCCTTCACGGAAGCAAGATTATTTTTATCTTAATTTTCGAATTTTTTCTCTGTTTGATTTTATTTCATAGTAAAATGATAAATGCCGATACCTTTTTGTTCTTCGAACAAGGCTCCCGTTCTGGAGTTATGGGGTTTGAGGTATGGCACCCTCGTGGTTCCTCGACCCAAAATTCGAAAAATTGTTTTCTTGTCCTGAGCGGCTGAAAAGTTTTATATGGGGGTTTGCGGGCATGGGAAATTAATTGCCGGTGTTAGTTTTCCTCTGCGACATATATTTTTATGGGTACGAGGGTATGGCGCCCCTATGGTTCTTCGAGCCAAAGTTCGTAATTTTAATGTAACGTCCTAGGAGGCAGACAGCTTGCACTTGAACGTTTTCGGGCATGAGAAACTTATTACCGGTGTTAGTTTAGTATGCTTTACTACGCTTTGTAATCTCCATCGAGTTGCTAATTTATTGTTTGTCGACAACCGATGTATATATATTATGAGTCAAATTGGTCTAATTTTGCAGACCAAATAAGCCTTTCATAACATTATAGGTTACTATAGGACTGTATTTTACTAAACGTTGCCGCATGACCCTCTCATAATATAGGATTTGGGTAAAATGGGATTTTAACTGGGCCCATGAAACCCAAAATACACGAAAACAGCCATATCACCGCTAACGTTCAATATTATATAGGCATTTGTCGTCTCATTTTGTAGAGCAAGATATTCTCTATGTAACGGAAAATCGTGTACTGCTATTATTTACTATGCTAGGTTGGGTCAAAACGGGTGTTTGAATAGGCCCGTATGACCCAAAATACTCGAAAACGGTAATATTACCGCAACCGCTCGTGCTATATCGGAGATATTGACTCATGTTTTATAGATCTATTTACCTTCTATGTACTTTGAGTATTGTGAGAAGTATATCTCATCAACTGTTCAAACACGCTAGTTGATATTCGGCTCATTTTGTAAGTTCATTCTCAATATACAATGTGAATACGTCTCGCTTCAACGCTTAGAATTCACACCTTGGCGGTAAGACAAGCTACTATGCAGTTATTTCAATTTTCAGATATTTCAAATCCCGACGTCGGTCAAAGATCTTGTTCAGTTGAACGAATTATTTTTGTATAAGAATCGACTGACAACACTTCCACCGGAAATCGGTAACCTCGTTAATTTATGCAAATTGGGTTTGTCGGAAAATTCCCTCACGTCACTTCCTGACTCACTCGCATCCCTCACTAAACTACAATTGCTGGACCTTCGCCATAATCGCCTGACCGAGGTTAGTTTTTACGTAGTGTTAGGTAATTTCATATATGCATTATTTTCTGCGAATTTAAGTATCTGGGTATTACAGTGAAACGAAGCTTTAGCTGTATGTATTCCACTGTTGGAGATTAACATAATTTATGCATTCTTTTGTTGGAAATTAACATTTATGCATTGTCATGAATCTACATTACTGGGCTCTCCAAATTGGGGGAGAGGGGCCTGGCATTTTTCTGTTCCCCCTGGTTCAAAACAGGTGCCCCGGTTCATGCCCCCTGGTAAAATTTTGAGCTCAACATGGTTTTTGCCTCTTGGCAAATTTTGTTGTTCCCAATCGGTCCAAACTACATAAAATTTGATCAAAATTTGTACTAAAATTTCCGTTCTGATGCTAAAAACTTTGTAAATTTTGTGAAAATTTGCGCCAGAATCGCTTTTTCTCTCCATTAATGCGTTTCGACAGTGTTGCTGACACGATTTTAACCGTTTTTCTTTTGGCGAAATGCCCCTGACAAAATCGGACGCGCCACGGTTCGGAGTCATGGGTGCCGATTCATGTACCCTGGCAAAATTTTCAGCGAATGGAGAGTCCAGCATAAAGCGTTGAAGGCTCCATAGCAAAGGAATAGAATGAAAGCACAATAATCCAAAGCATTTTCCAATACCCTCGCTAACCAACAAAATTCAACTTCACAAATACTATCATAATAAAACAATAAAAATAGCATTTTCCAATATAGCAGTATAAGAATTATTTTTAAGACTTACAAAAGGTTTCATTTTCCTTACCCATTTAGGGCAATTTTTATCCCTAGTTATACTCATGTTCGTGGTCATGATGTCGGTGAATTAGCGTGGTGTTATTTAAAACACAAGGGGATAAAGGTGCTTTTACAAAACAAAAAAGGATATTCTGTTCGAGCTGTTCCAAAATATGTGTTCGCTGGATTTTTGACTCCATTTCTCATTATTCCTCTCCTTTTTGTAATTACTTAGCTATTATTCAATTATGAGTGTCAAAGAAGAATTCTCAATGTTGAGCACTGTGAAATTTAGCGGCTTCTGTGTGTTGGTATTTTTGGTGTAACATGCATAATTCAACTTCTGATTGGCAGGTTATGTCGCGTGATAACTCATTCGAATCTTTGGAGTTTCTATTTGTGCCCTTTAGTTGGTTTCAGACTCTGTCCTTTTAGAAGGGTGTCCGAAAGGATCCTGGTAGGGTACTTGGGGTCCCACCGAAACACGTTATGACATATTATTTCCGGTAACCACGAATCTGATCTGATCTGACCCAGTTGAGATCATTTTGTTCAGAAAGTTTAGCTCTATAAAACTATGTGGAGCCCAGTGTTGGCAAGGTCACTTATGCTACAAGGTTTATTCAAAATGAGTTTCCAAATGGGCCTTTTGGATCCCCGAAACACCAAATTGGTCATATCTCCTTAACCACTGGCCCGATTCGGCCGCAGTTAGACTCATTTCATTCTCAAGGCAAGGCTGTACATAGATATATGGTATAGTTGCTATTGACCTCACCAGCTACACAGAGTTGGATCAAGTTGGGTTTTTAAATGGGCCCTTGGGATCTCGAACACACTAAATTTGTCATATCTCCTCAACGACTATAGCGGATAGACTCATTTTTTTCAAAAAGCAAAGCTCTGAATTGTTACCTATGGTACGCTGGTACTGACCTCACCTGCCAGACAATTTTTGATCAAGTTAGGTTTTAATATGGCCCTTGGGATCCCGAACACACTAAATTGGTAATATTTCCTCTATGACTGGAGCGATTCGGCTGCGATTGGACTCATTTTGTTCAGTAAGCAAAGTTCTATATAGATATTTACTCTTGTAATTCACTTTCTTGGCGATGAGACAAGTCCTTAGTAACAATCATAATCGTAGAGATTGGTATTACCACTTGCTAGTTCCCATTTTATCAAACCATTATATTGCTGTACCAAAATCACAAATTGTGTTTAGTTGTTTGCTTTTTCAAGCGCATTTTAGATTAGCCGCATGTGCAATGGTATTGATGAATGTATGCTCGATGACATATCCAAGATAATTCTCCTGGCTGATTAATTTTCGGACAATTTGTTTATTAAAACGTTTATTCCATTGTGGTTCAACCTAGTCTGTTGCTATATAGTGCTGATTATAATATTTGAATTTATTATTACGGTTTTGACTACAGTGTCCTCCGGTGATATACAAGATCAATTCCTTAGAAACGTTATGGTTACGCTATAACCGTATTGTTGCTGTTCATGATGAAATACGTAATCTGACGGTAAGTAACATTATATTTTTAAGTTTATAAATACATAAAATGCAGGGAATAACCGGAACCGTCCATTTAAACCGGATCCGGAACCGGAACCTGGTCTTCGAAATTTATATATAGTAAAACAGATGATGGAAGAAATGAAGGTATAGTGGATTTAAAATGCATTAAAAATAACTTTTACATTAAACTTATTGTACTGCGATGGCATTATTGCCTTTCTCAAACTTTAAAGACTGAGGAAGCTAATAATGTTTATTTATCGATCAATATGTCGGTTTTTGGACACCCAGACCAAAAATTGCCTTCCACTATACACCACTGCGTATACTGTGTCAAATTGGATGTACTTACAACGCGTGGAGCATAGAATGAACATTTTCCCTCTGTCTCCGGTCGCCTCGATTTACTACACATACGTTTGTTGCATGTTGTTCTGTAGGAAACTTGAAATTATTGGTTTATGTGATTCCACAATAAATTCAGTTCATTGCCAAGAACTCTATTTCTGACTGTGTTGCAGGTAACGTTACCTTACTTAAATGTAGACTGATTTACCAAGTTTACAAGCGCACTGGCGGGTGCTTGACACAATTTATGTTAGCCAAGCATACCCTAAGTACTTCTGCGTAAGCCATGCTCTGTTACCGAGTTGGACCGGTTTAATTCAAACGTATCCCACAGACTTCTGGATGTGTAAAATAGCTGCTACAAGCATCGACCTGGCTCTGATTTGTTAACAAACTCCTGCAGGTTATTATGAAAAATTCCTGCTCAAATTATGTGCCCTACTTACATTTCACAGGGCAGATTGGTTAGTTAATCTTTTCTTTTGCTTGGTTGTATTGAGCTTGATCATTGTATAATATATTACATATGTTTGGATTACAGGATGAAGCAAAAAACGTGGAAAATTTCACACAAAAATTTTAAACCGGAATTCCGGTTCCGGTATGGTTTTTGCCCTTTGCCGGAACCGCAACCGGAACACGATTTTCGCCGGAACCGGAATTCCGGTTACTCCCTGATAAAATGATAATATACATGGAGCAGGTTATTGCAAATCCTGACGAATTATAATAATCTTTACTGCCAACTTCTTAAAAACGGAGCGGAAGATGTTTTATCATGCAGAATCATTGGGGCAACTTATTTAGTAAAGCTGGCGAAAGACGTGTTTTACCATCTGAATATGTGACATCTGGACCGTCAACTGGTTGGAAAGTTGATAAATCATAGAAAATCCCGTTAAAGAATTTTAGCATATTAATCAACTTTGAGTTGACATTAATATGTACTTTAATACACTAATTTTTTGGAAATGTCGTAAATATGCATTCAGAATGGTTCAATTTAACATAGATCTTTAACATGATAAGTATATACCGAACTTCCGAAATAAGGGGAAACATTTGTTTTTTTCAAAATTTAAGTAGTGCTAATTTTGTGCATTTTTTATTTCAGTGTTCATTTTTACGACCTACTGTGCTTTTTAGCGGAAACAATACAAGAATGCAATTTTAAATTTTTTCTCTACCGCTAGTGCATTAATTCCATATGGTCAAACCAATACACAGATCAAAATGACTAGTCAGTGAGAAAGACACATCTTTTGTCCTAGTAATGACTAGAATTTAGGCACTAAGTTGCTTCTTTCACCGTTCGATTAGATCGTTGAATTTGTTTTACTGTTTTCTTGTTCATCGGGTCCTTATTGAATATCGCATAAATCGGACCTGTGTGTTTTTGTGTGCATTTTTGTGAAACTGTGCAAATGCAGCCTATTTGTAAACGCACAGAAAGCAAACGCTAAGGGAAAGAGTGTCTCTATTTAGCTAACTGCGATGCGCTACAACATTTCATTACGCGTTATATAAAAGCTTGCAAAAATTCATCGATCTGGTGAAAAGCTATACGATTAACAAAAACAATTAACGAATTTTTGCAGCAGTCAGGCGCTATTTGAGGAAACTCCGCTCGCTTTGTTTCAGATAATAAATTGTATTAATTTTATGTTTCGAAATGTCAAGCGAGACAGTCGCTCGCGACTTGCTCAAGACTTGCTCGCCCAGAAGGCGTGTACTATTCCTGTGAATCCTGTTTGTGTCCTACTCCATCGTCCTTCGGGTCGCCGCGAATTTGCGACGCCGTTTGTACGAGCCCGTCAGAACTCTGGGATACGCACATTATACATTTATTTCGATTATTTTACAGTCACTGAAAATGATCGATCTTCGTGAAAACAAAATTCCCTCGCTACCGTCTTCCATTGGAGCACTGACGCGGCTTTCAGTTTGTCTCTTGTCCAATAATCATTTAAGGGAACTGCCAAATGGTACGTTTTAATCTTGGGATCATGTCAGTTTTGGAACTTCATACTAGCTTGTATAACGTTACTGACATTATACCGTGATCATGATTAGAAAATTTAATTATCTACAAAGAGGCGAACAGTAAACACTCTAAGGACAAGTTTTGATATTAAATTAATAATCTGGCTTCTCCGTTCGCAGGGAAGTTTGCTGGGTGCATTTGCCTCCTCCCGGTTTGGAATTGATGGCGGGGGGTCGCCGTGAACTGGGGTCGAAATTAAAAATTTTCAGCGAAAAAAACTAAAATATATGGCACCAGAAACAATGCAATAACATCTTTATTGAAGTTAAAACTAGCTTTATAGCCAATTTTTTTGCTGAAATTATTGAAATGTTTCATTTCATAAATATAATTTTTGTAAAAAATTGCATCAATTTTTTGTGTCAACATGGAGAGTTTAGTCAAAAAGTTTGCCAAGGGCACCCAATTTGGAGAAGCCAGTATAGCCTCTTTTTTGCAAATCCGGAAAATTTTCCTCATGGAGCGAAGAGAGTAATTTATATTGTGTGCGCACTGTGAATTTATCTCTTGCCATGCCGGTTAATCAAGCATAATTAAGAAACGAATGGAGATTGTTATAAAAGCAAATAGTTTTTCTAGAACATCATGTTGGTTCTCTATGGTTCCTTCCCATTGTGTCGAAAAAGTCCTGTGTAGTAGCTGGGAACACAGGCTTCGTTTGGCACGTTATAACGTACTTAATTTCCTTGAAAATTTACCTACGAGGAATACAGCTATATCTCTATTAAATTCGTGTATTGATATTACCAAGAGTGTATCAGGGAAGAGTATGACACTTCCCTACACTCACATGTAAACCCGTGTTCGCTGACACGGGCGTTTTCGACCTGACCCTCCCCCAGTTATTTTTACAAATATACACAATACTCAAATTTGCAAATTCAAGTACATCGTCATCAAGCGAAGTATGCAAGCGTTATAGTGTATATTTACTAATAAATGCGTCTGCATCCGGGAGGTTATATTCAAACAACACAGAATCGGATTGAAATATTCTGTTGGGATATTTTGCATTTCACAACCAGTAGTGTTGCGAAAACCATGGTGGTATCATCTAGCATAGCTCTTTTCCATGGGATTAAGTGGGTTTTTAAATTTTTCACTAACACGTTTTCAGCTATACCTGGAAAGGCGGCTTCACTGTCAAGAATTATTCATGCACATTGCCCGTTCCGGTCGACGACACGTAAAAATGCTGAATATTCTTTTTTGTCCAGACTCATGCTTACGCAGATATGGACAAAAGCGTTCTTTCAGAAATTATTAAACATTTTAATATTAATTTTGTTATTAGAAATTGGGCAGTGTGGCGAGCTAACACGTTTGGAACTTCAGTATAATGAACTGGTGGAGTTGCCGTCGAGCATTGGCAGTTTGACAAAGCTGGTTAGCTTGGGACTTAAGTAAGTCTTTTACCGATGGGGGTGTTTTATTTTGCTTTTTCATTTGTTTTATATAATTGTTATTGTTAACGATCTATAACAGTTGCGCGAAAATCGCATAAAGCGGGTTAGGGCAAAAGCGTTTATCTTGACACGGGAACCATTATTTGATAACATCGAACGGAAATATACTGTGACTTTCTAACATGTCTAATATTTGAATTAAGAGATGTAGAAGCGCTAGCTTCGGAATCGAAGAATTCTCACTAGACCGCACTATGGTGAGAAAGATGGGCTTCCATTTATTTTTTCTCTGTAAACAGGACTTCGTTATCTCAACGTAAACCGATATGGACGTGTGCGGGCTCATATGCAAGCTACAATACTCTAGATGTGCCTTTTGGAGGTTTTATTACGATCCGATACGCCCAGGTCCCACCACAGGGGATCAAAGGGAGTACACAGGGGTACATGGCTAAAATGGGACATTTTTGCTGATAACTCGGCAACCCTTGAGCTGATTTGAATCATTTTGATATCTAAATATATGCCCTATGAAGCTTTATTTATGGGTATATAAAAATTATTTTGGTCTTGACCCTATTGGCCATTGGGGGATTTAGCAAATGGTCAAACTTTGTTGAGGTGTAGCTATGTAACCACTTAAACGATTCGAACGAAATTTGGTGTGTGGATAGAGCTACTGCAGGGTGTGTGGATAGAGCAGGGATACAACAGATTTGATGTAAGACTCCTGGGTCAATTGGTATATATTTGTTGTCAAAGTTGGGTCCGACGCCATACGTAGTCATCTGCGGTATTACCACTTCGAACGGTATATTAATAGATTTGTGGCTCAAAATAAGTTCATTATGTGTTTTCGTGATGATTTCAAAGCTACACTGTATTTAAACGTATCTCTTCGTGTAGAGGTGGTTATATCAATAGGTGAGATAAAACGAGTCGTGCGAAAGGAACGAGCGTCATGCGGTCTGTAGCAAATTCTGTGCTGCTGTGCTTTAGTTAAGGTTCCTATATATACATAGATTACATATACATATGCTGTTCACGATTCGTAAGCAGTTCTGAGGTATAGTTAACCTTCGTAGGGTACGTATTAGATATCTGACCGTCAGTTTTGCTGCATCTATGCCTTATTGAACAGCAGATTAATAAATATTTTCTGTGAGTTACATCTTTGTTTCGTAACAGGAATATATTTTTAATGAGTTGTTCCAGTGTATGTTAACGTTACAGTTTCTCATTTCTCCGAATTCATACACTCGGCATGCCGCCAAGATTCTAGTAAATATATACGGGTTTAAAGTATAAAATCTTGTGCATTTCTTTAAATAAACACAGATATGCGGTGCCTTATTTATTAGTAGTGTTAGCTCTTTTTGACAGTTTTGATTTAAGTTCTTATTGAAGTACCCGTTTTGTTTACAGATACCATATTATTGATTTGCACGTCATTTCATCGTAAATTTAATGCTTTGCAGCACAGCTGATTTTATTTGAAAACAAATTTAACCATTGTTGTAAACTAGCATAGTAAATTTACTATGCAAACAACTGTAATAATCTGTCCATCTCGAGACTACCAAAATCATGCATGGGGGCCCGAACTTGGTGTCACCCATTAACTTAGAAGGGGAAACCGACACAATCTTAGTGTAATTACCCAATTTCCTCTGAGGTGTCAACTGACGGACCATAAAGTGCTGTATCTGTCAAAGTATCAAACAATATATAATTTAACGACTAACTACTAATGTGGGTAAAGGATCATGTTTGGATCTGCAAAGTTAAATTCGAGGATTTTTGCTAAAAACAGTAAAACTCCGTATATTTTCACTAGCATCGCCAAAGTCTGTTTAATGATTATTTATACTCGCGGTTGTGATATGAGCTCAAACGAGTGGAACAGCAAACGCGTAAGCGAGTAACACAACACAGACGCATTGATGGTTATGGTACAACTTATTTGTTATAAACTTTGAACGTGGTCTGACATCTTAACGCATGGTTGTAACTACATAAGTTGTGTTACAGTTATCTGGCTGGTCCACAGTGGGAGTGGTGTCCGCTTTCCACTTGGAGTGGTGTCCGGTTTCGTTGTTTGTGAGATCCTCCTGTACGCCAGATGCCCGCAACTGAGAAAACCTTGAAAATCGGGACAAATTAAAAATGACCCGGAAAAAGTGGGAATTTGACTAAAAAGGCTAAAAACCGGGAAATATGGGTCAAAACGGAGGAAAGCCGGGGCCCAAGCATTATACTAAGATAATGGCGTGGTAAAGTTTGAAATTAAGGGGTGTAGAAAGGAATTCACAGCTGAAGATTTATGAATATTATTGGCTGGTCGAATCAAATAATATTGTGTATATAACCATATTACGAACACAAAACACCGTCAACGTAGGCAAAATTCCTTTATTGCGACGTGACAAAACTTAACAATGATATTATGGAAACGTAACTTAAATGATATTATAACGTTGAACTGCAATATCGAAAGGAGTTCTTGTTTTGACGAGATAATATGCGTTCAAGCATCGATAGCTAACCGATATGCTAATGAGTTTCGAGTTTACGGGACATTAGTTCGGACGAATTCAATCGGATTTGTTCTTTGCCAACAAGTTGATAGTAATGATTCAATCCGATCATTACGTCAATTTCCACCTCTGATTGACGACTGTCCAGTGGATCTGCAAGATCTATCTTGGAGAGTATGGGAAACTGCGAAATCGGGATTGGGTGCCTATCGACAGGGCATGAAATTGTCTTCATTGCGTCTACAGCAATAACTATTTCTTCGCCATCTCACCCAACAATTGCTATTTCATAACAACTGAACGATCCAATCGTTCTTGATTCAGACTGAACGCCGGCCAAACCGAGGATATCTTCGCGGATGTATGTTGCGCCGATTTGCTTTAATACGCTTATCTTTGCAAAACTCCTGGTTGAAGCTGAATCGAAAATGACTCTGACTTTGGTCGTATTTGTTTTACCATGCACTATAGCGAGAGCCGTAGGTAGGACTGAATGTCGTTTTTCACCAGTCGACCCCTTTCCTGCTGCAGCAAGAAGGACCCCAGACGGTAGGAACTCCTTTGCAGAAACATTGAGGCCGACAACTTTCGTTGATCCTCCCGCTTCCTTAAACTTCTGTGGGCATAAACTACGGTGATGCGCCCGATTTTTGTTACAAAATCTGCATTTAATCCATTTTGTCCGGCAATCCTTTAGTTGATGCCCCATTCTGAGGCACAGAAAGCAGGCGTCTTTCAGTATTTGCTTCCTTTCAGTATTGTCTACTGCTGACAATCCGCCGGAAAATGATTCTTGTCCTTGCAAAACGCGCATGGAGATTGCGGAGCCGTTCCTGTAGGTTTTTGCTCCGTTGTCACTAACGCTGAAGTTGTAGATGTTGATTTCTGTCCCTTGTACTGCTTAAAACTGCATGGTTTCCCATCTGTACGTGTTTCTGAGACGGGAGATTCGCCCATGGCGAGCGATCCCAGCTGGCGAGCGGATATTTCATCCTTCATAATTTTGCGGAGATTTGCCAGTGTCCACGGTACATTTCTGTTTTTACGATGCAGCTCAATGCGGATATATCTGGGAACCTTGGACAGAATTAGCGGCGTAAATACTCTACCGAACGTGTCTTCGATAAGCCCCAGTGTTACCAAGCTGCGTATGTGCTTCGCATTGGTCAAACACAGTTTGAAGGTCCTCTACAGTGTTTGCGGCTTGTTTCATAGAAATCATCGAATCTAGATGACAAATAATGCTTATTTCAGGGTTGTCATACCGCTCCTTCAAGCCTCGAGAGCTGTTTCATATGTATCTCCTGTCAGTGCATATCCCTCCACAACTCGTAAAGCCTCTCCTGCGAGAAGGATTTCAAGTACTGAAATTTTTCAACTGCAGATAAGCGATCTTTACTGTGCACCGCGGCATTAAAACTATCCCAAAATTATCGCCATTTTACTGGATTACCTGAAAATGTTGGAATTTTGAGGACAGGTAGTTTTGAGCTTTCAAAATTTTCTTGTTGTCCTCGGGCCCCAGTATTTGCAGCTCGTTTGTCATTAATTGGAACACACTTTAAGCGCTCTACCTGAATTGTAGCCTTAGAAATCATTTCTGACAGCGATTGCTCAACTTCATCTGCTTGGACAAGAAATGTGTCTAAATCGGTTTCGTTAATAAACAAGGAAAGGTTACCGTTTAGCTCTTGAAGTTTGGTCTTATAATCTTTCAGCTTGTTTAAAGAGACTGTAATTGCAACCTCATCGCCATCGGAGGACAGTAAACCTGATAATTTGTCACCCTCCCGTTCAGCATTAATTTTAGTGACATTTCGTTGACGTTTCCACACTGTCACTTTACTTATCTGTTACACTTGGCTTTGCTGACGTGTTTTCGTCGTGTGTAGCCATACTAGATACTATGGCCTTGTGAGCAAATCAGGGAACACGACCAGGTGCTCTATGCGAAAATGCTTGTAAAAAAACTAAACGCTAGTTTTTTTGCAAAAAAAAACAAATCAACCTAGCCCGATCAACGAGATCAGAACTATTTACTTGCGATAACCGACAAAGTTGGTCATTTAAAGAAAAAAACTAAAAGCTAGTTTTTCCACCAAACGTAACTGAATCAACACTGAGAAAATCGAGCCCCGGTTTTGCACTTCGTTACTACACGATGCAAAATTTCGTAATTTTTAACTTGCGAAATTCAGCATGAAGTCCAATACCAATATTGAATGAAATTCATTCTCCTCGTTGGTATAAAAACCCAAATGCTGGTTTTTACGTTACGTTTTGCAGCATATACAAAATAAAACCCAACTGCTGGTTTTACATACGATAATTGCGAAAACTAACCTTTATATGTTACTGGATAAATCTTTCTGAAGGACCATATTACGAATACAAAACACCGTCAACGTAGGCAAAATTCCTTTATTGCGACGTGACAAAACTTAACAATGATATTACGGAAAAACGTTGAGCTACAATAAAGGAGTTTTTGTTTTGACGAGATAATATGCGTTACAGCTAACCGATATGCTAATGAGTGTCGAGTTTACGCAACAACAACTTATTTGGTAATAAACTTTGAACGTGGTCTGACATCTTAACGCATGGTTTTAACTACATAAGTTGTGTTACAGTTATCTGGCTGGTCCACAGTGGGAGTGGTGTCCGCTTTCCACTGGGAGTGGTGTCCGGTTTCGTTGTTCGTGAGATCCTCCTGTACGCCAGATGAGAAAACCTTGAAAATCGGGGCAAATTAAAAATGACCAGGAAAAAGTGGGAATTTGAGTAAAAAGGCAAAAAACGGGAAATATGGGTCAAAACGGAGGAAAACCGGGGAAAATATCATTTTTGTTAAAAGTTGTTTGAAAAATTCTGTATTTATATCTGGCATCTCAGCTGAAAAATTTGCCCGGGTTCATACATGGGGGCATATTTTACCAGTGACGCGAAATGAAGGCCGTTCACCGTTAAACAGAGAGTCTTTGGAATTGTTAAGATTCAGTATTTTTCAAAGTAAATCGCCTCACGGTCGTTGTTAAAACCTCTGTGCGCTGGCTCTGTGCCAGTCATTAGGCGGTATATCATAACTGATATGCAAAACTCGCAACCGATGTCTCTTTTTCTCTCTGATCACTTGTTAAGGTATTTGTTAGAAATATTCATTTATTACTAATCTGACAGATGCAGCTTTGTTATTTTACTTTTGACTAAGTAGTCTGTAAACAAATCAGTTGGCCCAAGCATTATGCTAAGATAACGGCGTGGTAAAGCTTGAAATTAAGGGTTGTAGAAAGGAATTCACAGCTGAAGATTGCGAAACTAATTTCGAAAGGTGCCTCATAAAAATTGATGCGTACCTATCATGCATATCAATTCTACTGAATTAATTGGAAAAACCGTGAAAATGACTGTGAAAATTCAAGTAAAATCGAGCATTTCGCACTCACAAGCGCGCGGGCACCCTGCCTATATTCGTCCCCCCTCCCACTCGGCGAAACGCATCATGTTCAAATTAATCGAAATTTTTTATGTCTCAAAATTAATGCTTTTTATGCAAAAAGGTTTCAAACATTAATTACAACTATTTTTAATGCTACAATGTCGTTTTATAGCATGAAAATACATGCGCGGTAGTAAAAATGCATGAAAACGTGGATATATTTAGTATTCTTAAGCAAAATATATTCTCCTCACTTTGAAATTTCTCCCAGAATGAACATGGGGATCCTAGAAACTCCCCCACTTTACGGAGGGCTGTGGACAGGTCAGGTTATAATCATTATCCGGGGCATGAACATTGTTCCACCAGTTCGGAACTGAGGGGAGCTGAAAAAAGCTAAGGCCGATTTCCACCAATACCTTGAGGCGTTCCCACAGTTGAACTGTGGCAGAAGCCGTATTTAACGACGAACTGCATTTATCGATATGTTAGATCTGGGAAATTTAACATTTTCTAATCAGGCAAAGAAAATTAAAGAAGTTTTTCAGCCGAATATAGGAAAAATTCACCTAACAAACAAAAATTCGTAATTTTTATCTGCCCTTTAAAATATATACCTGGGGGCATAAACTGGGGGAGCCAAAATTACCTGGAATCATGATTTGGGGTTAACTGGGGACCCCTCCCTTTATTTGGAGAAGCCAGAATATTATCATATTAATGCTTTATCGCCTTTATAGTATTTCTAAAAACATTGCAGATACAACAAACTGAAAAGTATTCCAGCATCACTTGCGAATTGCGCTGGACTTTCAGAATTGCATATTGAAGGAAATAATGTTCCAGATCTACCGGTAAGGGCGGTGATTTTGTACTAATCTGAGACGGAGCCTAGAGTTTATTTCAGAGGTCTTATTTTTTTATTTCTTATTATTTTATATCTTATTTCTAGAGCTAAGGAGTTTATTTCAAATTGGAACTCATCAGTCTTAAGCGAACCTTCGGCAGTTGTCATTTGGAAACCTTTTGTTTTAACCAACCAAATGCCAGGATCGGACAGAGCCGGCGCCACCGTGTCTGTGGTCCCTTCCAAACTAAGGTGTGAGTGCCCCTCGGCATGGATGAACACCTCTAAACTATGGTGTAAGTAATCCCTAGTGCCTCCGTCACGTGGCGACGCCTTTCATACATAGTATTTCATTTTCTGAAAGCAAATTTCAGAAATTAAATTTCAATACTAGTCTGATCAAACTAATTAAAATAATTTAGAATATATGCGGGGTGCGTCCCTCTTGTAGGAGCATAAATTTGCAAATTTAAGATATTGACTCGCAACAGGTTGTACCCGAGGTTATTTCATGAGGTTATGCGCCAGAGAAAAAATTCATTTTGTAAGTTGTCTCCCTCCAATTGAGAGTACTGGAACCCAACACTGGATCTGGGGTCGGAATGAAATGAATAAAATGGTCGCAGACTGGGCATAAACGAACAATCAGTCGTATTGGGTCTCTTCCGCTTCTCTTACATTCCGAAAAACTGGACTTGTGATGAGCACTTTTCATATAATTAGATATGGTGATATTAGCATGTAGTTGTTACTACTGTACTGTGATCCATGGTTTTATAGGAAGGCCTGCTTAATAGTCTTCCGAATGTGACGACTGTCAATATTTCGCGGAATCAGTTCACTGCTTTTCCACAAGGTGGCCCAGCGCAGTTTTGTTCAGCGACCGTAAGTTGTTTGCACACTTTTACAGCAAATGTTTAGTATTTTTTATTATCAGAACGTAGTGAAACTTAGTGGAGATTGTGTGTTGCAGGGGTGAAATCTTTTAAATTCCGTCTCTGTGTGTGTGACCGGCCATAAGTCGGGAACGCCTTAACCGATTTGCATCATATTGGGCTCAAACCGGCGCAATCGATTTACCGTTTTCATCGCCGAGCGTTTTTTGATTTCGGGTCTGGTTCCGGGGTCAGGGGTCAAAATGTGGGCTTTTTGCCCCATTTTAGTACCCTTCAGGGAAGCAAGGTTATTTTTATCTTAACTATCGAATTTTTTCTCTGGATGGTTTTATTTTATAGTAAAATGATAAATGTCGGTGTCTCTTTTTTGTTTTTCGATTAAGACTGGTTTTGGATTTGTGGGGTTTGAGGTACAGGGGTATGGCGCCCCAATGTTTCGTCGACCCAAAATTTGACTATTTGTTCTGACGTCTTGGGCAGCTGATAAGTTTTGCCTGGGGGTTTCCCGGCATGGGGAACTCATTGCCGGTGCCGGTTTTGCTTTGCGACCCATGGTTCCATGGGTACCCCGGTTTTTTGCCCCATGGTTCGGTGTCAGGGGTCAAAATGAGGGTTTTTAGTAGCAAGGCTGTTTTTATCTTAACATTCGGATTTATTTCTCTGGTTGGTTTTATTTCATAGTAAAATGATAAATGCCGATGCCACTTTTTTGTTTTTCTATTAAGCCGACGGTTTTGGAGTTATGGGGTTTGAGGTATGGCACCCTCATGGTTCCTCGTTCCTAAATTAGAAAATTTGTTCTGCCGTACTGCGCGGCTGAAAAGTTTCACTTGGGGGTTTTCGGGCATGGGAAACTCATGGCAGGTATTGGTTTTATTCGGCGACTCATGGTTCCATGGGTACGGTGTATGACGTCCCGTGGTTCAGGGTCAGAGGTCAAAATGAGGGTTTTTAGTACCCTTCACGGAAGCAAGGTTAATTTTATCTTAACTTTCGTATTTTTATCTCTGGATGGTTTTATTTCATAGTAAAACGATAAATGTCAATGCCTCTTTTTGTTTTTCGATTAAGGCTCCGGTTCTAGAGTTATGGGGTTTGAGGTATAATGGTGCCCCAATGGTTCCCCGACACAAAATTCGAAAATTTGTTCTGACATCCTGGGCGGCTGAAAAGATTCACTTGAGTTTGCCGCCATGCGAAACTCATTGCCGGTGTTAGTTTTATTGTGACTTGTGCTGGCATTGTGTGATGTCCACATATAGCATATCGACGAATGCTATCGAGAGCTGATTTGATGTCCACGCAAAAGGCGTAGGTGTACCTATGCTTCACTAAGTTCTGAAATCTCGGTAGAGTTACTAGTTGTATTTTAATTCAAACTGATTTCGACCATTTGTATGCATATAAACGTAGCATTTTAATAATCATTGTTATACTCACGTTATGTATCAGTAATAATTTATTTTTATCCATGTTAACTAACTTGATTTAACTCATAGTGTGCGATTTTAGTGAGCGCTATGCTGCGTTGTAGCATATATATATGCACTTCCAGTGTAAAATCATTTTGTGGGTCGTTTTCGCGATGGGCATTGCTTCATTTCATGAGAAAACATCCAGTCTTACCAGCATTACTGGACATCGTGAGGGTTATGTTGTTCTGTATTTTGTGTGAGGACATTGCCGAAGCGCGTTGGGACAAAATATTTCTCCCAGAAATAAAAAGGATGCCTGAAGTTCATGAACTTTACTCACGCACAACGCATGCTGTCAACGCATTGCTACGTTAGGTAACCTTAGTGTATAAATATGCTGAAGGGTGTCTTACCCTGCCTGTCCACAGCCGCCCAAAAAGTCTGGGAACTTCAGTGGGACCCGTGTTAATTCTCGGGGAATTTCAAACTGGACGTGCATTTCGCATAAAAATACTAAATATTTCTATAATTTCGTATAGTTTTACTGTGATGCATGTATTTAGCATATCATATCGTGAAACTGTTTATCCGTACCTAAGATACATGTCGCAACATATGTTCTTTAAAAATGTTGCTAAAGTATTTTGTTTAAACGACAATGGTGCAGAATATTGTACCTTTGTTTTTTGCTTCTGTACCTATCATGTTTCAGCACCTGATAACACTGTCTAAGCCGATTGTATGATAGGTAAAATACATGTACATTAATAGTTGTAGTGTTTTTAGCATTGCACTATTATGATTTTGTTTGAGCTATGCAAATATTTACTTCGCTTACTTCAAAAAGAACCATAACACAGAAAGTTGCGCCATGTAAACAAAAATTGATCTTAGTATTTTGTTTTCAGCATATCAACATGGAGCATAATCAAATTACAAAAATTCCATTTGGTATTTTTTCGCGCGCCACAAACCTGACCAAACTAAACATGAAGGTCAACGAGTTGGATGCGCTTCCTTTAGGTGAGTGTCATCTGTGCCAGCATTTCACCAGGGAATAACCTAAACCGAAATTCGCCAGAACCAGCAACCGGAACCGTCTATTTAAACTGGATGCGGAACTGGAACCTGATCTTCGACATTTATTAAACGGAGCGAAGCGAAGTGTTTTTGTTTTCATCAGAGGAGAAAATTCGCCAATTCTGTCCGTCCGTCCGTCCGTTGAACTCTTCAATAACTATTTTGCCGATTCAAAAACTTTTTTGTTTGAAAGGCCTAATGTCGGACAGGTGGAAGACATGTAGATTATGTCAAACTTTGCTTTAGTTAATTAGTGATTACCTAATTAATTAAGAGTGTTGGCCTATTTTTAGCATTTTCAACCAAAAATTGCATATTTTTCAACAAATAATTAGTGTAAAACTATTATTTTGGTGCATATACTACATCTCGCCGTGGCGATTGTGAATCTGGTGCTTATTTACTATTCAAGGAAGTAAAGAACGTGCGAATTAGTTATTTAATTAGATTTTTACTAATTAGTTGTTAATTATTAGCTGTTTTATTGAAAAATTTCAAAATGCTCAAAAATTAAAAATAAATTGCACTCTGGGGTTTTCTATGTCGCTGATCACGCATATGACATTTCTGAAGCTCTAAAACCTGGCCGTATATGCTAATTAGTTGATTAATTAACTAGCTAATTAGGTAATTTTATGCAAGTTTAAAAATCAGTTCAAAATTGTTAATTTGTTGCGCTCGAGAGTTTTCAGTGTCGCTGATTATGAATATGTTGCTTTTAAAGCTTTATGATTTTATCATGGGTGCTAATTAGGTAATTAATCAGCTTATTAGTTGATGTTACTAATTAGCTAATTTTTTAGCTAGTGAGCTTTTTGTATGGTGGATTTGACATCAATTGCCTAAAACGTGATACTTATTATCAATTAATTAAATTGTTAGTTGAAACACATGTAAAAATATAATGCCAAATACCTTGCCTGATGCTCCGCTCCCTTTTTGTAATTTATTAAGTTTACTACCACCACCACCACATCCTTTGGAGTCGATTGGTTCCATCGCATGTGCAACGGGTTCGACTGCACCGTGACTTCAGCACACTTTTCCATTTGTCCCTGTCTTGCGCGTCCTCAATTCGTAGCCCTATCGATTGCACGTCCTCCTTGACGACCTGTTCCCACTAATTTTTCGGCCTCCCACGGGGCGCCTTTCCTTCTAATTGGACTTCGACCGCTTGTTTCGCCACGCCGCAAGTTCTGCGTTGAACGTGGCCGTACCATCTCAGCTTCCGGTTGGTCAGTTCCGTCTCCAGCGACGTAAGTCCAAGTGATTTCGCCACATTCTCGCTGGATGCGCGGTCTTCCCAACCCAGTCCTGCCATCCACCGCATCATTTTTCTGTCAGTGGCTAGAAGACGGGCCGCTGCTTCCTTCGTGAGTGCCCAACATTCAGAAGAAGAATCGCATTGTCAGCGAAGTGAAATATTGATATTGCTTCATGTTGTTCTCTCTCGAGGATATGAAAAATAACTGATACAAACACAATTGGCAATACTTGTTTGTTGCAGGATAAAGCAAGTACCGTTGGGCAATGACATAGCTAACACATTCTTGTCTAAAGTGTACCACAAAATTTATAAATATGATAATCTTTGATTGACTAGCGTTATCTCTCTGTACCTCATGAAGAAGTGTTTAGTAGAAATACTGTTGGGGAATTAAGGAGCTAACAAAGGTATCAGAGTCAACACAAAAACGAGGATATTTTCCTTTTTTTTGTTATATAAAGTATAGCCAGAATATTGTTGCAATTATGGTTTAGTCTGTTAGCTAATTTTGACAAGTAAATGGAAAAATTTTATTACAATGTCGCTCTGCAGATATCTAAAAGTAATAAAACCGGAGAATAAGCCGGAATTCCAGTTACTCCATAATGCGTAAATTTTTCACTATTTGAAATAAGTTTTCATAACTTATTTGAAATATATCATATATTAATACTCTGTCATTATTTTATTGTAGATTTGGGAACTTGGACGGCGATGGTGGAATTGAATTTGAGTACTAATCAGTTGAAAATATTACCGGACGATATAGATCTGTTGAAAAATCTTGAAGTTCTAATACTATCGCAAAATTTACTCAAGGTAATATACAAACGTTACGCAATATTTGTGTTGTCTACAATACAAAACGAAATAATAGTTTTAAAACAGTAACCTGCTCGGATATTTATGTTACAAACGTAACAGTTTAACACAGCAAACAACCCGTTTTATTATAAAACAATATGATTAGAAAAACCAAAGTCAAACTCAGACCAGACCAGTAATGAACACTGCCGGTGACATGCGTTCGTTGGACGAAACAGCTAAGTGAACGTGTGAATCCAACAATTAAGACTTTTATATGCTCTTTCAACTATATGCAAATCACGCTATTTATTGTTATTATTTCATACTAATGTTCACAACCAAACCAGTTATTATTGTTAGATTTTACTTATTATGTGTTAAAATATCTTTAATGATGTCTCGCGGGAGCAGGGTATAATACTTGTAAATTTACGCTTACTATAATACGCTTTAATGTAAAACCAACGAATACGACTACTGTGTCGTACGCTGAATGCAGAAAAGAGGTTAAGTAAAATAGAGCAGCTATGTGGTTACAACTCAAGCTGATAAAACCAAAAGCTGTTTGAATTCCACCTCTGTCCAAATTATTGATGACTGTCATATTAGTTTCAACTTCTACTGGCAAAGATTACTACCTTCAGTTGGGTGTATCTGTTTAATACTTCTGTGCATATTACTTCGGTCAAAGTGCGTACAGGGGAGTTACCTCAACTCAAAGGCTCGGAGCCTTTGTCAAGCTAAATCTACCCTTCCACCGTGACGGCCCGCACACCACCCCGCCTCTTTTACACGCCAAATGTTCGTTGTAAATTTTGAAAAAAAATGGGGGAAATTTTTGGCACAAATTGACAAAACTGGTTGAATTTTTTGGGAAAATCGGGTAACATTGAGCAAATTTATTAGTTCCTTAAAATTTCAAAAATTTGTGCACCGGCCCCCCCCTCGGGCGACACCATCTGCTCAACCGACCTTGACACTTATAACGTGTATGTAGTTGCAAGCACTCCTGTGGCTGTTACCGTATTATGTATTGCATACTCGGGCGAATTGTATGTGTCAACTTTGTCCGGTTATTATTTTTGCTCCATTCAAAGAAGGGTCAGAAAAGTGCACAATAATTTTGACACAAAAGCTTATTTTCAGCGTTTACCATCGACAATTGGGAATTTGCAACATCTTCGTGAATTAGATCTCGAAGAAAACGAACTTGTATCTCTTCCTGTTGAAATAGGTAAACACGCTTCATTATATGCATAATAACGTTTCGACTGTGTCATTGCTGTGTACTTAGTTATGCGTGCATTGACTTTCCAATAGCGAGACATCCCTAAAACATAATGCTAAACGCACGATCAAGGAGCGCCTTGTCGTATATTGGTGTTTTGAATATGATACGAATTGTAATCTCATTGTAATTTTTTTCTGTGTCACTCACATACAGTCGTAAAAACTGGAGCGATTGTGTTGGTAAAACGTCCTTCCCACACATTTCCTTCACCCTTTATAATGCACAAAGTACTGTCATATTCATCCTTTTGTTACATAAATTTTTTTATTGTAAGTAATTATAGAACAGAAAGGCTAGACCGAATTATTTGCTGCAATTTCCGTAATGAATGTGTTCGGTAGAGCATACAATGTAACATGCAAGCGACCGTGTTTTCATTTTTAATTTATCATTTTGTGTATAGGCTGTGTTTATGCCATCCTAAAACCACTTGAAACCTTGGCTGATTGGAAATACTAAAACTTCGACCCTACGCCCATCGAAAACAAATGGAAACGCAACAAGTATTTGTGCTGGTCTCTAAATAACAAACCATCGTATTAAGCCTACGTGAAAACATAATATTATAGACAATTCTTGATGACCTGTAAGCAATACGTAACCAAAAAACCGAAGACCTACCATATTGTGGAAATAGGGTTCATAGACCATAGACCCATTGAAAACCCATCAAAAGGCACGAAATATACACGCTGGGCTCAGCATATCCAAATCATTGTTTAAGTCTTCAGAAATACCTATATAGCCTATTTTTGATGCCCAGCACACAATACATATCAGACAATGAAAACGCACATTTTTGAAATCGGGTTCATCGACGGTAAGACCCTTGAAACCTCATGAAAAAAGTATAGTATAGTCACGCGGGACTCTAGATAGCAAAATAATCGTATCCAGAGTATAGTCAAGCGGGACTCTAGATAGTAAAATCATCGCTTTCAGCATGCTTGATAACCTAATAGGCACTCATTGAAAGTAATAACAAGCAATAACACGGCGAAATCTGAAAAATCGCTATTTTTGGCAAAGGGTCAATGAACAAAATTCGGGCCCACAGCGGCCCAGGGAGTAGGCCCACAGAAAAGTCGTGGTCGTCAAAGATGTAGATCTGAGGATGAGCTGATTCTGCATGCCGGTGTCTATTTTTAGATGCGATGCCTGTGCCGTGAGATATGGGCTGCGAAACACTGGAACCCATAGGCCAGATTTGGCAAAGAACCCTTATCTGGGCTCTCCAAATTGGGGGTGGGACATTTTTCGGTTCCCCCTGATTCAAAACAGGTGCCCCCCGGTTCGTCACCCGTGGCAAAATTTTGGGCTCCCTTCGGTTCGTTGCCGCTAGGCAAAGTTTTTTGTTTCCAGTGGGTCCAAGGTATGTAAAATTTGATCAAAATTTGTACTAAAATTATTGCGTTCTGGAGCCAAAAATTTCGCAAAATCTGTTTGAAATTTGCTTACTTTTTCTCCATCAAAAGCGTTTTGGCAGTATTTCTGACACGATTTTTAAAGGTTTTCTCTTGACAAAATACCCCTGGCAAAATCGGGCGCCCCCCGGTTGGAAACCAGGGGGCCCCCTGGCAAAATTTTCAGCGAATGGAGAGCCCAGCTTATCACTCCTCATTAGTTTCACCATGGAACAAACATTTATTTAAAGCCGAATATGAGGTATGTGTTAGCAGATAAAAATCAAATTTTGACGATTTTCCTCCCTAGCATCCTCCAATCGCTCCGTTTCAATGTGCTTAATGTGTATTTGTTACATGCTAATAATTTAATATTTTAAAAAATACTTCCCTCGTTCGACATTTCCCCCAAGAATGAACATTGAGGGCCCCTATGGAAATATCCCCACATGTTTTCGGCCTGTGGGAGGGCCCGAATCATGACTACAATGAACGTACATTATTACACGTATTTCAAGATTACTGTACCTGACTATTAATCTATAATAAAAATATTTGTGTAGGCTTTTTGGTATCACTAACGAAGCTGACAGTTCAATCGAACAAGCTAACGGAATTGCCACGTACAATTGGGTAAATGTTTGGTTATTGAGCGGAGCGAAGCGAAGCGTTTTTATTTTCTGTCTGTGAGTAAAAAGGTCGATGTCCGTCTGTTCGTTAGTTAGCTCGTTCGGTCCGACGGATCTCAAGAACCACTGAACCGATTTAAAAAAAATTTTTTTTAGTTTGAAAGCCTATCATGTCAGAGTGTGCACCTGGGATTAAAAAATTTTGAGTGGTTAATTAGTAATTAGCTAATTAGTTAAGCTTATGCAGCTAAAATAGATAATTTTGCAATATTTGTGTTATTTATTGAAATAGAATCGTTTCGATCAAACCATTATTAGTTTTTTGGGTCGAAGAATTCAATTATAATATTTTTACCAATGATAAAGCCCTATGCCCTATGCAATGTAGTTACAAGAACATAAAATTGAGTACATTCGTAATGCCACAGCCCAAGGTCCGCTCACAAAAGTAGTTCCACTACCGACTAGTATACTACAAGGTATGAATGGCATTTTAATAAATTAGGCATGAAGTAAATATTTACATGATTATTATTACATTTATGTGGTCAAATATAAATAAAATGTAAGAAGTATTTTTATTATTTGTCTCATAGTTTCGAAGTTAATTCCGAAGTGCATAGTTTACGGCTTAAATTATGAGCTTTTTGATAGTGCACGGAAATGTATATAGCTCGTTAAGGTGACTTCAAAATAAGATTTTTCAAACTTGGATGTATTTTTAACAATATGATGGAATGCTTTTATTTTCAGCAGTAGTTTGAATAAAAACTTATGTTTGTGTTAATAATATAATAATCATGTTAATTTGATGTTTTTCGTTCGATTGGAAATGGACTAAATCAAAATTACAAATGACTATCGTTTGCTGACTAGCAGTGGTAAAATATTTAACATTATATGAAAGGCTGGTTTATCTGTGATCGTCAATTATCTGTTTTAGCATTATAGGTGAGAATTTCGGTCCGGGCTAGGCGACAACTTATTACGAACTTTCCGGCAAGATCTCGATATTCTACGCAACGATCCAAGTCGGGCCCAAAAATTTGGGTTCGTTCTCACCTCAGTCAAAGACCGAGTGACTTCTCGGGCTCAATTCATATATGCGTTTTTGTATTTTTGTATCGCATGTTTCCTTTATATTGAGATTGCATGCACTAGATTACAAACGGGCCGGGTTGGGCTGAAATTTTGCCAGGCCGGGTCCACCTTGACCTCCAACGGGCTGGGCCGAAAAATTTGCGCCTCTGCTCACCTCTATTTAGCATAACAGAGAACTTTTTGTTATTAAATAATTTTGTACTTTTATTCGATGCTTATGCGTTCGCTTAACAGCTACACCTACGGACGGAAATTAAAGCAAACCTGTCAACAATATTATAATATGCGAACAGTTGGTTATTTATTGTCAAAAAATTTGTAGCTGCTCAATTAATGTCATTGAAGAGTGCTGGGTTATGCGTTTTTGTTTTTATTTCTGTCCGTAATGTTTTTAAACGTGCTACAAATAAACAGCAAGGAGATTGTTAGTAGCTCACTTATTATATTGTATTTGCTCGTTTTAGCAACCTCGTGAATCTTTCTGAACTGAGGGCTGGCGAGAATAATCTCATTTCACTGCCAGAAGAAGTCGGTATGTCTTTTGTTTTGTTATTGTATCTTTTTGCTTTCTTATCTATTAGTGGTTTGTACCTGCATACTTTTGGTGCCAGCGTGTTGGCGTTTTCGTTATGTATTTCATCATGTTTGCAACCCAAATTTATAACTTGCCGTTCTTGTTGTGTTATTTTGTGTTTATCTCTGTGTTTTGTAGCTATTAGCTGGTCTCGCCACAGGATCAAAATAATACCTGGGAATTTTACCAGTGTTAACTGATGTGTTGCATAATTAAATTTTATCGTGTTTTCCAAGCTTTTACAACATACAATTATAGTTTTTTATTGCATATTTACTGATGATTCTACTCAGGAATTACAAAAATAATCGAAGAAGAGTAATAGCATAATAATTGATTTTTGTTTTATTTGTTTTTGACCATTTTTTATGTTACTCGGGGTGATGGGGCATGACATGAGGACGCCACCAAAATTAGGAGTGGCCAAAGTAGTAATTATTCCTGGGATTAACAGGGTTCCCGCGCAGCAGGAAAAACAGGGGAAGAGTGAAAACTGATATTTTTCAGGGAAAACAGGGAGCATCTCCGAACATCAAAATCGGAAAATCAGAAATCGCGGTTTATTCGCTGTAAAGTTCGCTTTAAATTGGGCTTGTTACATAATACTCAAGAATTCAGTACGTACCTCTGGAGTACCGAGTACTTTTATAGTGGTTCCTCATAGTCGCAAAGCCGATTTAATCTGAGTTTGAACCAGGGATTTTGGGCTCTGGAGACAGGCAAAACAGGGAAAATGGTACCATGAATTAATAACGTGCGGATTTGTCATTAAGTTATTCGTTTTATAATTAATATGTGCGGCAGAAATGAGTATCGTTTTTCGAGGTCGGGCATCGGGTCAAAATTGTTCAGATTTTAAAACCTTAAAGTTATTCAGTATACATACTATTAATTCAACTTTATATATTATGTATATATTTAACTTTATTATTTTGACACGTAGTATACTTTATTTGCTTTACGTTTTTGTGATCGCACACGTCATGGTAGGACAAAATGGCCTCACGTTACTGTAAGGGCGAATGTTTTTCAATCTGCAATTTCCGATCAGGGATTTATGGCCATCTTATTTTATTGGACGTGTCTGAGAAATCGCTTTCCTTACTCCAAATAGACGGATTTCCAAAACTCAATATTCAATTTAGCTGATAGGTTGGTGTTAAACCAAAAACATATAAATATTTTGTGAAACATAAAACAAGAGTATTATAAAAATATTGTAGAAGAGTATGGCACTCGGTCATACTGATGTATGCTCCTTTATTTTGCTTATTCTATATGGTGTCTTTTTCGACTTACCTTCCAAAAAATTGCAGTGGTAACCCACAATGATCTTTGGGCGGAAGTAACGGACCCCTCTAAGATTCTTCGGGGTAGCTATTAACAGGTCGGATAACCAATGAGCTGACAACAGGAATAGGATTTTGACTTAGATATTACTTATGATTTTGTCATAAATAGTCGAGAAAACATGAGGATTTAGTTTTGTAACCGTTTCGTGGTATCACGATAATTTTTAGTGTGACCTCAAAATACTGGGGGTGCGGCGATTTACCCGGGGAAACTAGAATTTTTATGCGTCAAAATTCGCTTGGGTGCATGACATGGGTGAGCCGCCGAAATCCTGTAGAATCTGGAAAATCCTGGATCCTCAAGTCATCTGTGGTCAGGGCAGCCACATATTGAAGACAAACATGTACAACAGCTACCACCATTTCAGGAAACATATACAGTACGTGCCAATACCGTGATTTTCATGGTTACTGCTACGTTTATCAAATGTGTAAAAACTGACAATGTACATTTCTCGTTAAAAATAGCAGTAGTTTGCGCGCAACTTGTTTGCGACTCGCTCATGAGCAATTTATTTATTGTACAACATAATTCCTTCATTTAGGGTCCTTGGAGAGTTTAAAGTCGCTATACATCAACGACAATTTTTCCTTGCATAATTTGCCGTTTGAACTGGTTCTTTGCTCAAATTTGGAAATTATGAGTATTGAAAATTGCCCATTGAGTCAAATTCCGCCTGAAATTACAGCCGGTGGGCCGTCACTTGTTATCCAGGTTAGATATAACAACTTTTGTTATTATAGTAGTTTACTTTGAACTGTTTTATTTTGGTTGTTTTAAGTAAGTGTAAACAATGCCGCGACCAAAATATTTTAACAAACCAACTTAAAATTACATATTGTAAGTTATAAAGTTAAACATATTTGTCATAAGTTTTTCAAGGTTGTCACGGCTTCAAGTTAGTCTGCATAATTAAAGCGATTTGGTATTAATTTGATAGTATTGTATTTGTGGAGATATAAGCTTATGTAACGGATCCATGCTGGATCGTTACGAGATAGATTTATCTGGCTACAGTATAACGGCCAACATTTACGAATTTGACCACGTATACTCTTTCCGAAATCGGGCCCCAGCAACTATGGTTGCACGAAAGCGAAGCCTTCTTACCCGCCCAGGTACGTAATTAGAACCAACGAGAAATCACCATAAGTATGTACGTAGTGTACGTACGTCATTGGAACAAATCAGAGACCACTATGTAGATAATTGGAATAAAGCAGAAATCTATACATATATATGTAATCATAGATATATATGTAATCGGAGCAAATCAGGAATCATTAGGCCAGATAGTCTCGTTATGTAACTATATGTATTTCCAGTATTCCGGTCTGCACCTCCGACGTTTCCATAATTAGAATGGGTATTTTAACTATTTCAGGAATGGATAATTACTCTTGATATCTGTCGTGTAATGTACCGTTCATATTGCCATAAAGGCTATAATTGATATATATATTTAATTTTAATGCTATTGTCATTTCGTTGTACCATGTTTCTCGTCTTGTAATAAAGGCACCAGTTGATATGGTTATTCTACGTCTTTGTAACATGAATTGATTAATCGTTATGAACCTATTGATACCATTATCCTCGCATATGTTTGAATTGATTATTTGAGTACATTGATCATGAATGTCCAGTTCTTTGTAATAACCGTATATCTGTTCATTGTACCATGTTCATATTGATTTCGTTTTGGCCATAAAAGCGCCTATTTATACACAGGGGGTTTCAGAAGTAACTTTGTAACCCACACTTTGTCAATCAATATCTTCTGGCATAATATTTCGCAATGGTTGTTTATCGCTGTTTTTAATATTTCACGTTATTATAAATATATACTGTTTATACCATGGATTCCCCACGACGATCTCTGCCTGAAAAAATATGTGTTGTAAAACTTTACTATAAATACGGAAATTATGCCGAAGTCTCACGTCAGTGGAAAAATCATTTCGACTCAATACCTCCTACTCGCAAGACGATGGCTGATATTATTTCCCGATTCGAGGACACTGGCAGTGTAGCGGAACTGCTGAGGCCGGGTCGTTCAAAGTCTGCCACAAGTGGGGACCAGAAAGCTGCATTAAGCGCTGCGGTATCCAGGAGCCCCCAGAAGTCAACTCGAAGGGCTTCCCTCCAGCTGGGTATTCCTCATACTTCTTAACTTATCTATAATTATCTATACTTGTCTATAATTATACAAAAAACTGGCGAGCTACCTCTGCTCAGTCAACCGATAGTTAGCATCAAACAGTGGGTAGTTACTTCTGAAACACCCTGTATATAATTTCGTTATAATTCTATGCCATTTCTATGATTGTCATACTTTATTGTACCTTTGGTAATTGTAATTGTTAAGGTACATATGTCTGTAAGTAATTCATGCTCGACTCAGGGAAAACTTCGCGATTTTACGCATATAGATTGACATTTATGTAGGTAGGAACGTTAGCGTTTGGCGAGCTCTTGCCATAACCGCCCCGCAAATAATTAAGATGGTACGCATCCCCGAACGCCCCGATATGTATAGGAAAAGCCCTACCTCGCGTGGTATTACCGCAGAATCACCCCGAATTCTGATAGAGAAGATTGGCCGTGACGGAAACCTGTCACGACCGTCCTCACGAGTGAGGACCACAAAATATGGCTGTTCGCCCTATAGCGAACGCAAACGAGCAAATTTCCTGAAAATATTAGTATCAAAGTAAACTATTAGTTTACCTGTGTTCAAATGTAAGAAATACACTGGTAAACTGCAACAAGTAAAATTTTATCAGCTACCAGCGTTCATTTTCGCTGGCTAAGTTAGCTGATAACATGAAAGAGAAAATTATGAAAATTCGGAATTAAAAGTAGCTGTTCCGGCCCATAACGCCGGAACCGTTAAGAAATCGCAAATTAAGTACTGAACAGTTTTAATAGAGAATTTGAAATGAGACCGGTCTCGTGGATATCCGATCCGGATCCACGGACTTATTAGCAAATAATTGTATATGTATAACAAATAAATTACACAAAATTAAATAACTTAACAATTAATTGACACAAACATATATAAACGGCATCATTGGATTGTCTGTAAACGTGGCTTTCATTTGAGCCCGGAACGGACTCGCTGTGGCCATGTTTGGGTACCCTTTCCCGTTAAAAACACAGAAATCGTTCCCCTATAGTGGTGTAACCCACCATTAGTTTCCTCTCGTCAAATCCGACACGAATATATACCCAACACCCCACAAAACGGTAACCCGAACACGCGGGAGCCGCCCAAAACGTTTTAATCATTTACAAAATTATCGATAGGCTCGCCCGAGAGCCCACCTTCTCCGTTTGTTGTCCATAAATGGACCTGTTACATATCAAAATGCTCGGACGGACACACTGAGTCCGAATCCGAGTGCCGTTTGGCACTTTGGCCGTCACCGAGGGAATGGCACCCTCTTTGCGCATCCTTCGCCCTTCTTTGTTTACTTTAGCAGCGTTTATACTAACCCCAATCCTAAATGTATAAAGTATATATTTATATATAAGTTTCTTTAAAATATATACATTTTAATATAAATGTAACATAAATTTTCTTAAAGTTTCATATTAGCTGAATGACTCCAGCGTTTATATCAATTTGACTTATCTGTATCTATAATTTGACATCAGCGTCGGTGTAGCCTTTCTTTACGTATTGAACAAACAACTTTAAATTATAAATTTTCAGTAAACTTTATATATATAAAGTTTGAAACTGTAGTGTCAATAAAGTTCTCTTCAGCGCAGGTCCGATAAATATCTTATATTAAACTTAGGGTGTAGTATTAAATTGTAGTTTTAAACCGCCCGGACCACCAAGTATTAAGCTCTTGAGCAAATATTATTGCCCTCTAAAGTTAAGCTTAATATAGAACTAATATTAAAGTTAATAGCTTAATATAAAGTTAATACGTAGTTTATATATTACTTTAGTTTGAAATTTTTAATTATAAACTAGTACAAATTGTATGAAAAGTATAGGGGTTTATATACATGTAAAATAACGGTCACTTTAGGAGCGAGAATAAATTAAAGGACGCGCTATGGATTCCACAGAGAATCCGCGTTGATATATTTATAGTTTAAACAAGGGACTTTCTAGAAAGTTCTTATAAATTTATAAGAGTTTAGTAAAAGTTTGATATAAAACGGTCGCAAATCATCCAAATTATATAAAATTTCATATAAAATTGGTCCGAAATTTATATAATATCGGGCTGATAAGAAAGTTTACTCTTTAAGGTAAGTTTTGGGGTCAAATCGTCCGAAAAGTGCTGACCAATCACTTTTATTAGAATTTTAATGGCCTCGTAAATTACATTTATTGCCGAATTTCGCAGCATTTAAGCAGAGCCAATCGAGCGTTCAGTTTGACTTCGGCAGCGCAGAGTGCGGTTGGTTTGAGGACCGGCTATGTCGCTATTTGAGATTTACGGTTTTACTCTTATGGTCATTGCTTACTCTTTCGTTTTTGTTTTGGTTTTGCGAATGGATGGACGAGCGATGTACGTCGACCGATTTGATTCAAATATGCAAGTGTGGACAGGGAGGCTTAGTGTAGCTGTAGAATAGTTCTGATGCTAGATAGGATAAGCTAATGATAGAAAGGATAAGAGAATAGCTGAGATCGACGAGTAAGAAGTTCGCTCTGATTAATCTTAAGATTAAGCCTCCACGGACTCTATGTCCGTAGTTTTGGTTTACATGGTAGGCTAGCTCGTCCCGCAGACCGTTAGCGGTTGATAGACACTTTCGAAAATTCAGTTAACAGTCGAAGTCATGCTGAACCTCCCTCGGTCAACAAGCTAAGGCACAAATAAACGCTTCACTCGCGTGTATATTTATTTTACATGATTTCCTGAGTCGAGTTAGGATTGGAAACGTAATATTTGAGCTGTCCGAAGTTAAACAAAATTTTCTCTCGTTGAACATCTGGAACGAAGCTCCGTTTCATCCTTGGCTTTGCTTTCTGATTTCAATTTCACTAAGCGATAGTGTTTTGTAAGGATGCGTTTTATGAGATTTAGTTACAAAGCCGTGCCCGGAATAAGTATTAAGGGTTACTTGCAGTTGACAAAAGTTACCTGGCACTCTGTTGCCTTTGGCCATTTTGCGTAGACTTAACTCATAAAAGTAATTTGATTACCGCGAATCGGAATAACACAACATACTCCAGGAATTTGGAAACCACGGATCCCAGCCTTGGTTTCTCTAAAGTTTTGATTATCCCGGAATCAAAGGAGACCAACATGCCCCCACCGGAACGTAGATTTGAAATATTTCGAGATCCTCTCCAGCAATTTTGTTGAAGCTTTCGGTTTTCTCCATAGGGATGTCCGCTACTGAATACAACTTTAAAACTCAACAATATCGAGTCTGAATCACAACCCCGACGACCCGACAAGGGTTCGCCCCTACTTAAAAGTTCAATTGTTTATAATTGGAAATTTCTTTCAGGAATTTTAACGATTTTATCTCTACAAACAGAGGCCCGTTAGTCCTTCCATTTGCGCTAATAATTCCGGCAAAGCCGTCGCCCGTTCAAAAATAATGACAAATAAGGACCCAAGCAGCTCCAAAGCCGCTCATAGTCTACACAAATTTAATAGACTATCTTTACTTTTATAAGTAGGTCTTGGTCTTGCTTTTACACGCATTTCCTTCAGTATAAGGAAAATATTAGTTTTCCTAGCGTTGATATCTCCCATTGTGAGTGTTAATATTTTGGATACAACAGTTGTCGATATCGCTAGACGCGATATCGGGTCTCGGCCCGATGGATCAATTTGTGCGAGGATCGCTGGCCCGATCCTAATAAAAATGTTACGTCCAACCCAGCCCCCGTGCAAAATTTCACGGTGAAAGGCTGACAAATTATTAAGAAATTCAAAATTATAAGTTTGCCCCTCCATTTCGATGGACTGGGTTAAGGATTCCGAGCCGAACCGAACCAATGGAGTGGCTTAAGGCATAAACCGGGTTGAACTTAATAGGCACAATCTGTTACAATGGTACCGACCACCAGCCCCGACGTTTTCGGACGCTTTTGATAGGTAGGAACCGAGCAAACTCGGAATAACCAATCTAATGACAAATGGAGCTCTTTTGAGAGCAGTTTTGGAGTTAAAGTAGCACAAACTCTAATAGTTTTAGGATAGTGCGGACGACCTACACGGCATTGCTACTTATAGGCTTATTCTCAAACTTTTCATTTAGCTGAATACAAATTTAACCAGCGCCTCTATGTCCGAAAGATTTACACGACTGTGACGTGTAGGCATTCAATTCATAGAATTTAATCGAATACACTGGATTTGTTTGTGGTATAATCAACCAGGGACCCGCCGGAGCTCATCCCCCGTCCCATACTCATACTGTCGCGTTGTAGCCAAGAAGAACAGTTTACCAGGATAACATAAAGATTTTTTGTAGGATACCGAGTAAAATGTACAAATAGCTAAGAAATCAGTTACTTGTACTATGTACTTTAACCCGATCGAGTTTGAGGAAATTGGGAATAGCCCCAAAGCGATTCATTGCTTCGGCAGTGGCCTAATCGCACGCTCAAGTGTAGCATTACGCGTTCGGACTAGATATCAGGAAAGTATTCGTTTCTCTAGATTAAGACAGTAAACCTAGGACGCACCAGGAAATTTACCAGACTGTTGTCAACCAGTCTATAGCCTTTCCGCATTGAGCAGTTAATCATTACGATTCTTTTGTCAATGCCGAACCGTAAAATTTGTAGAACCCTTTGACCCACATTGAACTAACTAAACTCAGTACAAATACCGAGTTCTGTTTGTACGACAGCCTTGAGCGATGAAAATAGAAGGCCGAGGCAATGCCTTCGACCCTTCTGTGAGTATAAGAGTGGTTCTTCTAGAACCCTTGAATAAGTTAGATCAATTTACGTAGAAGCCGAATCAAATATCCCCAGCTAACTCGTACCAGAACGTGGAACGATCAAATTGACCTTCCAGATTTTAAGTTTTAGAGATTCTTTTCTTTACCGCTTGTGACATAGTCCTCCTTTGTGTTATGAATGTAGAGCATTGTTCCGCTAAGCCAAACATAAACGAAGGTCCTGAGCGAACCCCGAGTTAGGCTTAAATTCGCCAATTTAGTACTTTTCTCTAGATCCGTCTCGATCCAGCGCCTTCTCAAAATGTACAATTTTGGCCGCCAAAGTAAAATGCCAAACTTCTCAGTGTTGGTAAAGTACAATTAATGTACACAACACAGTAAATTTAAGTGCAGTTTAGCAGTTGCAAAACTCTGAAAAGTTAGAAAATTCGGTCGCAACCTCTTTCTGCCGGGACCTCTAAGCCGCTAAGAAAAGACCTTACTCCGCCCACTATGAATCTTTCGTGGCTCATGATCATGGAAAAGAGAGCCCGTTTTTTCATAAGTATTTATTTATATTGCGAATGAACATAAATTTAGGTCCAAACTTCGCATCTTTATCGCCGTATTTGAAGGATAATTTCGGGCAGGAATCTGAAATTAGGATTCGCTTCTGTACCATGAATTTAAGGAAATTTTTTATACCGCGCGGTTATTATCCATAAATACGTATGCATGTAGGTAAGGAAAGAGAAAGTAAAGTCACACCGTTGTCGCACTCGAATTTAGGAGTGGTACCCAGCGTAAACTTGTTCACTCGTACCCAAGTTATGTATATTTTGTTCATTATTGTAACTTTTGTTGATTTATTATAACTTGTCGTATTTTAATCCATTTACCGTTTTACCATTTTTTATCTATCGTGTACCATAACCGTTGATTAGCATGAGCAAAATCGCGTCGTCCCTATTGTGCACGCTTTCAACCCGTACATTTGAATCTGCCTATTGTATTATTTTTCCTGCCTTTAGCTTTACCTGAACCTATTGTCTAACCGGAGTACCCGAGTAGTTGTAGAATGGTAGTTACTCGAATTGCGCCTCGTTAACTCACTGACTATTACGTTATGCTTTTTATATTGTTCTTCCCGCTGTTTTGTCGAGTTAGGTAAGCACATTTGTCGATTAGAAAGGCCAAGTAGTTCACGCAGTGATTCGAACCAACCAGCTGTGATTGTCCCATGAAAAAGGCGATGACTCCGTTACTTACCCCAGTTGCTGCCCTGTCAATTTTCCCGATGGCGTACCGTACCGTTTACATTGTATCTATTGTATCTTTCCCGTACAATATAATTGTGTCCATAAATACGTATGATTTTGGCTTATCAATAAATACTCAATCAAAACCCAACCTTGTTCCTGTGTTTTACTGACCAATGGTAGCGATGTAGGTACTGAAAGGGTTTGAAATCCGTCACCCCTATCGACGACCCACGTTCGGGTTTGACACACGCTCGGAAGAAGCAAACCTTAGCGTGACTCGCGGATTCCATGTTTGTATTAATTATATTATTGTGTGAGTACGACTCGTGCGACCAATAAAATTTTGTCCGAGACCGCAACTTTCGCTGGACGCCCAAATTAAGAAACCACACGCGATCCGACGTTAAAGGTCTAGGGATTTGTCGGACCCTAGTGGGGGCCACTGCCTAAATTATTATAAAGCGTTCAGGAAAGTAGAAACAAAAATTTTGCCTAAAACACAAATCCCGGTGGAACGACGATAGGGAATAGTGGTATGGACTCTTTGGCCTGAGAGCAGGTGACGGAGCCAACCTCCCTAGGGACCTTAAAGGTAGTACCGCTTAAGCTACGCTCGCAACCCGTCAGGCAGGATCAGAACACATCCTGTGAAGCGCTCCTGTGGCTTGCTAAGCTCCGTAGTCTCCTGAGACCGACCCGTATCCGAAATTTGAACCCATTAGGTCCGCCTCGAGGTTACGATAGCCGGGATCGTATGTGCATTACGTTGGTGGAAGTGCGTAGTGCAGCAGTGTTACGTCGAATACACTTATTTGAATTAAGATAATTTGTCTTGCACATAATGTATGGTGATTCACGGCACATTGTTTTATTATTGAGCATTATAAACATGCTAATGTCCATACTAACGCATTACAGAGAACTGAAATTTTGTTGCTCCAGGGATTAATTTGTGGATCAAAGAATGGGATACCTTGTTACAAGCAGTTGGCATTACTGAGCAATTTTCAATAATTTGATTTTCAAAGCACATTACTGTGTCAACGAATCGACATAATACAATGCATAGCGTAGCTAATTATGAATTATGTGCTATCGAATTTAAAAATACCACAATAATAGTTTCATATAAAATATTAAACTGTCCATCTTAGCACGCTAGGAATATTGTTATCCGTCACTCACCAACTCAGCACAGTAATAATATATCTCATTCATCCGCTCAGCACAGATGGTAACGCTGTCTCTCACCCACCAGCTCAACAGATGGGATTGCTGTCGGTCACCCATTTTCGAACACATTTTCTTGCATTATCTGTGTCAATGGATTTTAACCAGCTATTGCATCTTCTGTAATGGCTTCTGTTTTCCTTGTATGTTAAAATATTGTTTCCGTTCGTTAACAATAATTTTTATAAATCATAATTTACTATTATTGTACCGCTGTGTTTTGCGAATTCTGGTACTGTTTCAGTATTTGAAGATGCAAGGTCCATACCGCGTGATGTGATGAACAAATAAAGTGGCAAAACTTCTACTGCGAATGGAGTAAATTACAACCAGTAGTCAATTCCTGTCTATTTTGTGCATACGAATGAATGTAACATACAGTGTCATATTGTGTACAGTAAGTTAATGTTTTCTATATGGTAATTTGCCCGCGCGATAGGCGATCCTCAGGTTCTGTAGCTAATAGTGAATTATATTAATAATGAAGAATAAGAATTGTATTTGACTCTGTCGAATTTTGCAGGACTTTCGGTATACCCTCAATATGTGCTGTCATGACCAAAAATAAATGGAAGTGAAATTGATCGATGTCGCCATCGCTAGAAATTTAGTTTAATTGGCATTTTCCAAATTTGAATTTATTTCCGCCAAAATCTAAGTCGATCTATTTCGTTGTATTATTTTACACTTATTTCTGATCGTGGCAGTACATGCTAGTAATAACGCGCCTGTATAGATTTGTGGTGTTGTGTTGGCATAGCCGAGATAGTTTTGTGAGTTTTGTTTCTTTCAGAATATTGTCTATCTTGGATAATGACGATTTTGTTCATTGTCGTTATCAGAAATACAGTACTCGCCAAAAATGACCGTCGCATTTTGAGCGAGTGGCTCGCTTGAGATTTCGAAACTATTTTAATTAATAGTAAATTCTATTTGTAAAACAAATTTTCGAGCGAGCGACAGCCAATTTTGGCGGGTACTTTAATTATTAATACTTCATGTATTCTAATGGCTTTAGGGGTTATGTAAAGTTATAAGCCTTTCTGGCCATAGAAGGTGGTACGTCATTCTTATAAATTTAAATGAGTTAAGGATAATTACCCATTACAATATTTTAAGGTATATTGTGTTGCGTAGTTACTCATTTGCCATGCTCATTGCTATAATTTATGCTTTATATAGCGTTTTGTTGCCAATAATATAAACTATTATCTATCTGGTTTGAAATGTTGAATATAACAATGGCAGGATAACGATATTTATCAATATGGATACCCAGCATTTACCTGCAAGATTGTAAAGTCATCGCACGTATTGGTGAATTGATTTTCATTATATTTGGAGTAATATCCGCTATGCAATATTGTGAAATTTAGTTGAATTTTCACGTAAAATTTTTTAGATAAATATTAGATTGAGCAATGGTATAATTTTATATTAAATTGTAAATTTAACATGTTGAACTAAACTTCTAGCGATCCAAGTTTACAGTCTTTAATAATGGAACGATTAGTATTTCTGTAGATAAGCCGAAGACTGCTAAGTCCTCTGTCTCAACAACTACTATGTTTCTGACATAACGGAGGTTTGAATTTTATTCACTAGGCCGGCATTCACTAGGTAAAATTCAACTTCATTGTTTTGCTTGAAATTTTTAGTACCACGAATAGCAGTGTTACAATAATTATGATATTTTTTCGAGAAATGTTTACTTCGGTTAATTGGCAACCGTATTTCTAGTTCTACTATAACAGTCTTCGTGTCTTTTGCAGAAAAATTTTTATCTCCTAAGTTAACAACACACACCACATTGTACCGTTTTTGCAGATTAATGAAATAGTGGCATAAATATACAGCTACAATCAGGACTAAGTGCATATATAAACCTAACGCAGATGAAATCGAACGATATCGCAACCATTGGGTCTTCGTTTAAGGTGTCGCATGGTGTTGTTTATGTAACACGTTTGCAACAAATCTATTATAACCAACATTACTTTATGTCATCCACACTTTGATAAATTCAACCATGTTTCTCAGTTCATACAGTTTTGGTCAGAAATAAAAGCAAATTTGTCGCAAATCGTTCACGCACAGTTCGCGAAAAATTCCATAGTGCAGGCGTATAATGTTGCTTATTATTGCGGAATACGTTTGCAACAATGCTTCTATAACTTGCATTGCGTTAAGTTGTCCGCACATTGATAAGTTCAACCATGTTTGTCGGTTCATACAGTTACGGTCGGGAATCGTTCGCAAAAAATGAACCGCTGTTTTATTTCAATTCACAAATTTCTGGCGAACGATTCGCAATAAAATCTCATTTTTTTCGTAAGTGTATGTACGCATAGGAAGTTAGGTTTTAACATAAGTTTGCGCAAGTTACATTCGAGCTAAGTTTTGTATTCAGTTTACATTCGTTTTGGTTCTCTGTGTCGTCATCGAAATATAAGTTATACGAATGGTTTATAGTACTCGCCACAATTGATACCTGCTTGCTACGCAACTTGCTGGTGGGAAAATAAAATATTTAGAGATTTTATAGTTTATTTGTTCGCTTGCTGCTCGATCGTAAAGCGGCAGACAATAATGTGGCGAGTGCTGTAAGTAGCGTCACCGGTTGCATAGAGTCACAAGTATTATGGAAACTCGTCAAATCATTTCAACTGAATTTTATCCAGAGGGTGAAATACTACTGCATTATGCTCAGAAATAAAAGCAAATTTTTCACGAATCGTTCGCCAAACTAATGGAATAGCAATAGAACAGTTGTTATTTTTTTCGCGAACGATTCGCGAAAAATTTGCTTTTTTTGCTGGGCGTGACAATATTTCAGTCGGGGTTCCTCTGCTACCTATAAGGGCATGTTTACATTTCGTCCGATGCGATTCGAATCAATTAATGTTATAGACAGTTTATATTGCATCCTGACCGATTTCATTGAACATGCACGAATCTGATGATGTAATGCAAAAAATATATAATATGCAAAGTATAAAGTTTTGTCGTAACGGATCAGATCGGATTACACGTTATTTGAACGCGCCCTATCTAACAATATATTTTATCCTGGAAATATAGCAAAGTTAAATCTACTCTTAAACTACATCGATATCATTTACACTATGTACCATTAGCTACATAATGGATTTTGATCACTTATTGCGTTGTAAATATGATGTGGAAACGATTTCACTTTAATGAGCACACTTAAGGATATTGTACTTTGAAATTTAGTGACTGTTTGGCTACTCCAAGGAGCGATAGATGGTAACAACAGCATTTAAATACGTTGTGGATATGGTTAATTATTGTTCTATGCGTGGTATTTTGGTGAATTATTATTCACTCAGCTCACATTACACAATTTGGTGTTTCACTGGAATAAAACATTTTTCCGAGAGAGACCACGACACCTTGGTTTGACGGGCTTCCCGGAACGACACTGTATTATAGTAGTGTAGCTCTACCGAAGTCTTAAAAATAGGTTTTGGCCCTAGTTACCCAAAACCCAAATAAGTTTTTTTGTATATATAGTAACGGTCAGAAATGAATGCAAATTTTTCACGAGCGGTTCTCGAAATATTTGCTGTTATACCTCAGCGTGACAGTAATGCTTAGAATTTAAAAAGGATTTTTATTTTAAAATTAAACATGGTGAACTACTCTCTTCCTGATTATGGCATTTCACGTTTTTGATACTTTGGTCGATGTGGTAATTTTTCACTATTTACGGACTTTGACTGAATATATCTCGCTAATAAGACACAAATTCATTAATCTGATGTTAGAAGTTGTATGTATGTGTTCGATCACCACGTTAAAAAATTCCATTGAGATATTTTGAAAACTGAGAGAAGATATATTTTGAAATTGGTATCTTATGCAAATTGGCCAGTTCCCTATAAAGATTCTGTCCAATTGTCATAACTAGGTGGTTATCATATATAATTTTAGCAGGATAAAGTTATTTATATGACTTTTTCATTTTGATACAAACTTGAAGTCTTTTGCTTTAGCCCGCCCAGGCCAAAATAGGTTAATTTTGAACATACAGCGATAGATGTGGTACCATTCGAGTCAGCTCAGATTCCAACATCTCTCCGAAAAAGCTGGTCAAAGGGGCTCGGGTCTTGTCCCAAGCGAGCCCAGAAAATCACATTACTTAATTGTAACTAGACAACCGGTGTAGATCTGAGTGAAATTGTGCTCATCTTGTACAAATAAGCTATAAGAAAACATATAATACTTCGATATGCGGTTCACTTAGCACGTGGCATTTGAGTAAACACGGGTTCTAAAATGGGCCTTGAGACCCCAAATACACGAATATGGTATTATCTCCACAACCACTCGAGATATAAAGGCAGATTTGGTCTCATTTTATAGAGCAATTCATTCTCTATGTAAGTTGATAATTCAACTGTATGCTGTTGTTATTATTATTTACGCTGCAGGTTGGGTCAAAGTTGCTTTTTCTATATGTCCATGGAACCCAAAATACACGAAAATGGTTATACATATCTTTACAACCACTCGAAACATAAAGGCTTTTTGGTCTCATTTTATAGAGCAATTTCATTCTCTATGTAGTTGACATTTTGTATGCTGCTGTTATTTACTCTGCAGGGTGGCGTCAAAGCGGGTTTTCCACACGTTCGTGGGACCCAAAGTACATGAAAATGGTAATATCTCTGTAAAGCGCTAGAGTGATTAAACAAAAGGTTTTCTGTGGGAAACTGATGTCGAACAGTTACTTAATAAATGCTTGTGAAAAATAGAGCTGTTCACAATCGAAAATTATCAGTATATGCATTGTATCTAGCCGAGAAATCATTCAAATTTTATATTAGTTCTCTGGGCGTCGCACTGTAAAAATATAGGAATAGTCAATGATAACATTCTAAAATCAGGTTTTTGTCGGCAAACGTTTGCTTGATTTGGTAAAACCATTATTGTATATTTCTTTTAATGGAATTTGGTAAGTGTTATTATTATAAACAATTATTGTGTTTTCATAGGTGGAATCAAATTTTAACATTGGTTTACACATTTAAATACACAAGTGCATATGTGCATTATAGGCTGGTCCTAGGAGGTTTTCGAAAATATGTGCAGTGTTAATTAGGGTGCACCAATGCTACGTCCTACTGCGTATGCATTGGTTGGAAAACTTAGTCATATGATGTTCAAACGAGGTTGTATTTTTTATATCTTGTGCAACATTTTACGCCATTTGTGGCGTTTTGGGGAGGATTTTGGCAAAATATAAAACATATTATCAATCAGTTATACATTTTCTTACCGTTTGCCAATGTAACAATAGTTTTTATAAAGCGTTGATTCTTTTTTGCTATTTTGTGTATTTGTTGATTTTTTTGGATTTTGCTATTTGTTATGAGAATTCATATATTTTGTTAATTGTCTGTAATTTCTCTTTTTTCAGATTAACGAGAAATAGGCAAATTTTCTTTGCTCTAACGAACAAACAGTTAATCGAATTTGTCTAATCAGAACGTAGTGAAACGTTGTGGAGATTGTGTATTGCAGGGGTGAAATCTTTTAAATTTCGTCTGTGTGTGCGTGATCGGCCAGAACGCCTGAACCGATTTTCATGATCTTGGGCTCATTCGAACCGGTTTACCGTGTACATCCCCGAGCGTTCTTTGATTTGGTGTCAGGTTCCGGGGTCAGGGGCCAAATGTGGGGCTTTTGGTCTCATTTTAGTACCCTTTACGGAAGCAAGGTTATTTTTATCTTAACTTTCAATTTTTTTTCTGGGTGGTTTTATTTCATAACAAAATGATAAATAAAATACCGATGCCTCTTTTTTGTTTTTCGATATTGGCTCCGGTTCTGGATTTATTTGGTTTGACGTACGGGGGTATGGCGACCCAATGGTTCGTCGACCCAAAATTTGAAAATTTGTTCTGACGTCTTGGGCGCTGATAAATTTTACCTGGGGGTTTCGGGCATGGGAAACTCCTTGCCGGTTTTGCTCTGTGCCCCTTGGTTTCATATGTACGTGGGTATGACACCCCATTGTTTGGGTCAGAGGTCAACATGATGGTTTTTCACGCCTATTTTAGTAACCTTCACGGAAGCAAGTTTATTTTATCGCAACTTTCGAATTTTTATCTCTGGTTGGTTTTATTTCATAGTAAAATGATAAATATGAATAAGTGATTATTTGTTTTCCATTTGAGAGTCCGGTTCTAGAGTTATGGGATTTGAGGTATGGTGCCCTAATGGGTCCCCGACTCAAAATTCAAAAATTTGTCCTGACGTCCTTAATTGCGGGTTTTCGGGCATGGAAAACTCATTACCGCTATTGGTTTTGCTCTGTGACCCATGGGTCTATGGGTATGGTTGTATGGCGCCGCCATGGTTCATCGACCTAAAATTCCTAATTTTACTGCTACGTCCCGGAAGCTGTTAGCTTCCATTTGGGGGCTTTGGGGCATGAGAAACTTATTGCCGGTGCTATTTTTGTTGTCACTAGTGCGGTATTGTGTGATGTCCACATATAGCTTATCGACGTAAGCTATAGAGAACTGACTGGCTGTGCAGGCAAAAGGCATAGATGTACCTATGCTTCACTACGTTCTGCAATTTCGATAGAGTTACTAGTCTATGTAACTTGCGAAAACGGTAATATACGTCTTTGCGATACCCATATATTTTTAAAATGACTTAAAATATTTCTGAACAAATTTTAAATACATTTTCCGTAAAAATAGCCCTTCTATCTTCCTAACTGTATATAAGCTTGCGTATCGGTATTTATAGTGCTGGGGTCAGAAGTCGATAATATTCGAAATGGATTGTATTAACGGTTCCTTAAGATGGAAAGCAGAAATTCAGTATTTAATATATTTTTTATTCATTTGTCTTAATTAAATTTCAATTTATTTTAAGCGAATATTGTCTGAATTACCGAGACGCTACCTTACCAATAGTGCTGGTCGGTACAGCTATAGATACTTTTATGGTGTATTATATGTTTAGAACTAGAAAATTCGACTAACCAAGTGCTGCAGTTGTTTCTTTATTAATCTGTGACATTCGCTTAGGATTATTGTTTTAAGCCCTGGGTAGGGCACACTATAGAAGTGTCAGCACTGAAGATACGACGGTGTTATTAAATGTTATGTAGTAATTTGCATTTTTACAGTAACATCACAGAATTAAACATAATTTGTTGCGAATACCAAGTATAAACATGCGAAACGGATACGTCTGTAACCTCAACAGAATTTCTTCGGTTCTCCGCTTGCTTAAGCGGGAAGTGAATTGTTTAGATAATATCTTATATTATAAGCAAAATGATATTTTTGTACTTAAAATCACGCTAAACTAATGCTACATTCGAGAAACGTTATTTTACGGATATCGATATGCGTCGTATATAATGCCCCAAAATTTTTGCGTGCCTCATTTCAAATCGTGTTTCAAGTTACTGCAGATGTAGAAAAATTTTAGCGACTGCGTGAACCCGGGACATACCTATGATAAAACATTCGTCACATTCACAAATTGGTTCCCGAATTGTTTCTGTTATAATACTACCTATATCTTTGTGTAAGCGTACAGATTAGTTTACTAAATTGGACCATGAAGCAAGAAAATAAATATTTCCAGTTTTTGAAATTATATTACTAGTGTGGGGTCTATCTGTCACAATGGGTGTTTTGTGACGTAATTAGGAGAGTATCGGGACGAAGTCGTCTTTGCGTTAAGTCGTTGTTGACGTGCAGCCACATATATGTTTATATATACCTATAACGATTTATCCGAGATAGTAGACCGAACTGTATAATAAAGTATATGTGATATGTAAATGTAAAATAATTTTTGTAAACTTCGCTATCTCCGTTTTGTACACACAATTTTACAAATATATATCGGTGTTGTATTTTATTGCCATATGGATTTTGATGATCAATGCCTCAGTGTTGTTTGTTTATTGTAAACCAGTCTGTGTCCGTTGTAAAAGCTGTTCCCGTTGTAAACGCTTTGTATGTTTTTGTAGTTTAGAGTTTTTGTATTCAGCACACGTACGTGAACGAAGTAGATGCAACAAA
>JASANE010026067.1:0-47792 GCA_030248225.1 Trileptium ribeirensis
ATAAATATATATATATTTATCAGGGAGTAACCGGAATTCCGGTTCCGGTTCCGGCAAAGGGCAAAAACCATACCGGAACCGGAATTCCGGTTTAAAAATTTTGTTTGAAATTTTCCACGTTTTTTGCTTCATCCTGTAATCCAAACATATGTAATATATATTATACAATTATCAAGCTCCAATACAACCAAGCAAAAGAAAAGATTAACTAACCAATTTGCCGTGTAAAACGTAAGTAGGGCACATAATTTGAGCAGGAATTTTTCATAATAACCTGCAGGAGTTTGTTAAATCAAAGCCAGGTCGATGCTTGTAGCAGCTATTTTACACATCCAGAAGTCTGTGGGATACGTTTGAATTAAACCGGTTCAACTCGGTAACAGAGTATGGCTTTCGCAGAACTACTTAGGGTATGCTTGGCTAACATAAATTGCGTCAAGCACCCGCCAGTGCACTTGTAAACTTGGTAAATCAGTCTAAATTGAAGTAAACTAACGTTATCTGCAACGCAGCTAGAAACTGCTTTCTTGGCAATGAACTGTATTTATTGAAACTGTGCGAGCAGCATCACAGTGTGTCTCATTTAAATCATTCTGATAAGAAAGTTATCATCATTATGACCTAACTGACGGGCACTGTTTGTCCAACGCTAGCTTAAACAGCGTCTCTGACCACTGATCAGAAAATTACCTTATATCTATTATTTTCTCTTAGAATCATATAAACCAATAATTTTAAGTTTCCTACAGAAGAACATACAACAAACGTATGTGTAGTAAAGGGACGCGACTGGAGACAGAGCGAAAGTGTGTATTCTACGCTCCAAGCTTTGTAAGCATATTCGATTTGACGCAGTACATGCAATGGTGTATAGTGGAAGGCATTTTTGCTTTGGGTGTCCAAAAATCGACATATTTGATCGATAAATAAACATTATTAGCTTCATCAGTCTCTTTAAAGTTTCAGAAAGGCAATAATACCATCGCAAAACCTTAAGTTTAATGTAAAAGTTATTTTTAATGCATTTTAAATTCACTATACCTTCATTTCTTCCATCATCTGTTTTACTATATATAAATTTCGAAGACCAGGTTCCGGTTCCGGTTCCGGTTTAAATGGACGGTTCCGGTTGCTGGTTCCGGTTCCGGTAAATTTTGGTTCCGGTTATTCCCTGATATTTATATATATATCTATTTTATATAAATACTTAGAAACAATACTCGGGAAAGGAAACGCGGCTTATGTAAACAAAACAAAAGAAAAGCGGGCAAGGGGTAAAAAGAGGGTGGGGTACCCTGGGTAATGGCCAGAGTGCCAAACCAGACTCGGATCCGGACTCAGCTAGTCCATCCGAGCAAAAAGATACGTAACAGGACCGTATTCGGTCTACAGGGGGAAAATAGACTCCTGGGGGAGGGTCCATGTCAAAATTTTCAAAAATCGGGGTGTTTAAACGATTCTCCTGCGTTCGGGGTGCACTTTTCTGGGGTGTTCTATACGTTCTTGGATTAGTCTCGATACGGGGAATCTGATGAGGGGTGACACGCCTGTCGGGGCGTTAGTTTAAAATCTTCGTACGGGGTATCTAAAAGTGGGCGCAGCTAGACCCGTCCGGGCTCAAATTGAAGCCTCGGGTCTGGGGATTTCTGGGGTGTTCTATACGTTCTTGGATTAGTCTCGATACGGGGAATCTGATGAGGGGTGACACGCCTGTCGGGGCGTTAGTTTAAAATCTTCGTACGGGGTATCTAAAAGTGGGCGCAGCTAGACCCGTCCGGGCTCAAATTGAAGCCTCGGGTCTGGGGATTGTAATGGTACTACATATATAACCTTATGACCAATATTCGTAGAGTTATTTAAATAATTGTATTTTATTGATTTATGTACCTACATATTCACTCATAGGTCCGTGGATCCGGGTCGGATTTCCACGAAACCGGTCTCATTCGAAAGACCGTAAAATTTCCTATAAGAAATATTAGATACGAAATTTCGGAATTCCCAACGGTTCCGGAGTTATGGACCGGAGCCGATATTTTCGATTTCTAAATTTTCCTAAATTTCTAAATTTTACTTTTCGCTTCTTATCTCAACCAGCGAAATTGAACGCTGGTAGACAATATTTCGTAAAGCAGTACCAATTTCCAGTGTGGCGAGCACTGGTAAATTTTATATTTCGGCGTTGAACTTATAATTCTCAGAGAATTTCCTCAATTGCTGTTCGCTTTCGAGCGAGCAGCCACATTTTTGTGGTCCTCATTCGTGAGGACGGTCGTGACGGGTGTCCGTCACGGCCAGTCACTTCAAATAACAATTTAGAATAAACTTTGCGGTCCTACCACGCGGGGTAGGGCAATTCCTACGTAGATGTTCATTCTGGCTTCAGCGAGGGAGTCATACCGTCCTACAATTCTTCTACAAATCGAGTATGGCAAGGGCTCGCCATACTCGCATCCTGCACTTATAAAATACCAATTTGCAGGCGCGCAAATCCCTGAAATTCCTTCGAAAAACATGTCAAATTGGTTACTTTCCATCACTCGTAACTCTAACCTAAAAGTACAACAATACAACAAGGTATGGCAAACATGGTACGTAATATCATGGTACAATGCAGGCGCTTTTATGGCCTGATCAACCCGATAAAACAGTATAAATATAATACGAAATGATCATGAAATAGTATGCAATGGTAACAATAGGGCGGCGCTTTTATGGCCTTGAATTACAACAACGAACGGTATGAATACGGTACAATATTATATATAACAGTGTAACAATTTACGTCCCAATCGATTTGTACCTGAAAACATGTATAGACAACAACATCGATCCAACTGTACTCAACAATATGATACGGTTATGGCAATATATATAGAAACGTGCCTTTATGGCCATGAAACATATAACAAAATGACATCGATGATACGTAATCCAAATATATACGAAAATGCCTTTATGGCCAATAATGACATGGTAAAAATCATGATACCGTCAATATATATATATATACATATATACCGAGGCGTGCCTTCAGGGCACTACAACCAATAGGTATTTCGATGGATGCTAATATCTGTATATACGGCTACGATTCCTTGACAAACATCCATCCCTGAAATAGCAATAACGATACCCATTTTGGTCGAAAACAATGTCGGCGGTGCAGGCCGAAATACTGAAACCGCGAGTCGGTTATATAGCGGGACTCTTTGAACCTAATTATTCCGTTCACCTATATATCGATATAAATGGTGCTATTAAACCTGTTCCGATTACGTACATATATACTTTGATTTCGATTCTGTTCCAATTATAAACGTATGTACCTGATGATTTCTGATCTATTGTAATTATGTATTTATATAGCAATGTTGATCTTGTGAGTCGTTTCAATTACTGGTTTACGTATATATGATAGGTCAAGGTTTGTGCCAGTTAGGCAATGTATATATGAGGTGACAACAGGGCTTCGTGGTCGACGGGTATATATAGAGAAACTCAATATATATATATATATATATATATATATATATATATATATATATATATATATATATATATATATATATATATATATTCTTGCGCAATGAGGCGACTAATTGGTTCTGCTTACATAAATGTACATAGGGCGAGGGTGGATTCCGTACCCTTTTGGGCTATTCCCGTCTAATGTTCCAGGTTGGGGAGAAACTAGTGACAGAATTCGGAAAAGTTGGCCACTATACACGTGGTCATGATTATTGGGGAACTCAACTAAATGTTGACCATTACACTATGGACAGGATTTTTTGGTACTCGGAAAAATGTTGTCCATTACACTGTGGACGGGATTTTTGGTACTCGGAAAAATGTTGTCCATTATACTGTGGACGAGATTTTTTGGTACTAGGAAAAATGTTGTCCATTATACTGTGGACATAATTATTGGTGGTCGAAAAAATGTTAACCATTGCACTGTGGTGAGATTTATTTTTGTTCGAAAAATGTTAACCATTGGGGTGTGGTCAGGGTTATTTGTGTTCGAAAAAATGTTAACCATTGGGGTGTGGTCAGGATTATTGTAAATGGTGACCATTATCGTGTGGTCAAGATTATGGGTTTTCGATAAAAGTTTGCCATTAGGCTGTGGTCAGGATTATCCACCTCGTAACGATCCGTAAGGATCTGTTACACAAGCTTTCTATCTAATGGTACTTGTGCTATGACTGTTCGCACAAAATTGTGCGACCACTCCCAAGTTATAAATAACATCACCTCAACCGATAAGGTGTTGGTCCAAAATGTGAAATTTTGATAATATTATGGCCTCATGAAGGGCTTTTTCGGTTTATTATATTATTACTACAGGCAAGTTGATTTATGCGTATTGCTTTTTGTATATTTTGCTTAATTGCAGTTTTTGGGTAACTGTTATTTGCGATTAACTGCCTGATGTCGATGGCTATTTTCAAGACGTACTCTGCTATGCTATAACGTCCACCACCACAATATTTGCCGCGAAGCTCAAAAGGAATCATAGTTTTATTGCTAAAGCAATGTCTGCATATACTTAATGTATACACCCAAAGGTAATAATGAAATTTGCGCCAAAATAGGTTGAACTATCACCTGTTATGAACAAGATCTTACCAAAGTAAACAAACACTGTCCAACAGCAACATCCCAAAATTTAATGCTTTTGTCACGAGAACCCGAAACTAATATTGGGCCAGAACGATTCGATGCCGTTGATGTTTTAGATCCGTCGCTCACAGCTTCATGTATAGCGGGTAGCGCACACTCCGGAGCCCAAGCAATACACTCGACAACATGATCGTGTTCTCGCAATTCAACTTTGCACTCACGACTCGCCACCACCCATATACGAATTGTCTATAACCAAAATATACAGTTGCTTGCCAGAAACAACTGGCGCATTTTGAACAATGGTTAAATTTTACAATTTACTAAACAAAGCTGTAGAGAAAAAATGACATATCGGCCATTTTTGTCATCGAATGCCTCTAGAATAGTAACCGAATACAATTTTAGTAATTCTCTTATCCGTGATGCGAATTCAACTCTGCAACATTCGAATAGTTGTCGAACTACTACACATGAAAAACTTTCGTAATGACATAGAACATGATGTACCGAACAACGAACTACATCGAATTCGTGCGCTTTAACATAGCTATCGGAAACAAACGACATAATAAAATTAAAGAAAAATATAAAACTAGGCTCCATGCATAACACACACCGAATATAAAATTATTTAACGCGAAATTAAGCCACAGACAAATCCAACATAACCCAAATGGCACACCGTGTTATAATGGATTCCAAAAAGAATGACGAAAATGTCGCGTCACCTTGAGTTACAACGCAACAAACTTTGATTTCTGGGTCAAAATGACATTGTTAAATTTGCCACACTATGACTTAAAACCGGTAATGCCATGCCTAACAGGAAAATCCATTTCCGTACTGTGACAAAGTGAGCTTTATCCAGCAAGCAATATGATACATGGCTTAAATTACAGCGCTACCACAACTTTAAAAAATTTTTAGCACGGCAGTAAATAACCTGAAGTTAATTATAAAAATACACATGTAAATCCGAAAACAATGAGTCCATGGTTAATTGCCTATTCTACTAGTTAATTCAAATACTAATATACAACCATTCTTTCATTTAGACACTCTCTCATTTGACACGACTAGCAAACTACCTATGCAAGTCCCACGGAAATTCTGGCAATGAAATATTATACTTAACACCGTTATTTTACGCATATGGTTAAGTTTAAAATATTAGATAGGACACAACTTACTGTCTCACACGATTACGGTGAGCGACAGAAAATGAGCTAGCACAGCGGGTGGTGTTTTCGCAAATTGCGGTCAACTGTGAAAAATTTTTTTATCTGTCTGTTTCACGCATAACTCAACACAGAATTAGATTCTGACAAAACTTTTATTCAGCGTATAGCAATGACTTGATAAAACTTATAAAACCTTTGAGATTTACACGTAATTGAATATTACTATGAACCTAGTTTTGTGTTTGCGCTTGTCCAATGAAACCCTGCCCAAATTCTTTATAGAACAGACACGAATACGAAACATTGCTTTTTGACTATTTGGGGGCATTTTACTTTATTACAATTTTAAAGAGGCCAAATCAAAGATGGACAACACTGCCAAATTATCTCGTAGAAAAATACAACACTGCTATACAACATTTTTATAACAACAGTCATTTTCTAGGTATGAGCCAATTGTTAAAAATGCTTTAAAACTGAATTTTTCAAAGCCTTCCGTGATATTTCTGCCTTGTTGGGTGTTAGGATTGGGCTTATAGTACTTTAACTCCTTTAAAGAATTGGTTTCGTTGTATCTAACCTACAATATATATATATATATATCGATCCCTTTAGACGCCAGCTAAACAACAAAGTTTTGGCAGCAATCATGTACCGGCTTGTTATGCATGCAAGCGCTACGGGCGTATATGCGTAAAAAGACGCTTTACATTATTTTCCTTGAAATTTGTGATTTATAAATTTTGCCGTCTTTTGCTCATTGGAAAAAGAAAAAAAGGGTCCTATGTTTTTTGTGTGCGGCAAAAGTGGTCTGAACCTTGACCTACAAAAGTGCCAAAGCACAAAGTAGCAGCAATCGCTTCGTCGCATGATGAATAACTATAAGAATCGCGTCGTCTCCACATGAATAACTATAAGAAAATATCTGGTGACAGAAGCAAAAAACAACCCTTTATATAATGCCAAAGTAAAATTTTCGGTATTACAAAATGCTTTTGCACTAAAGTTCCAAAAATTGGCCTGCATGAAATGAAGAACCCTTCAGAAATCTCTAGAACTTGAACAGATCAACAAAATTACGGAAAACCGTAACTAATTTTGTTCTAAACTTTATAACTTAGCTACTTAATGAAAAAGAATAATTTACGAATTGGTTTGGTGAAAACTTGTAAAAACATCGTTCGACGAGAAACAAAATAAAGGGAAACTCAATAGCTCTAAACATCTATATTTTCCAGTGCCGTGCACAGTTTCTTTTCACCAGTCATGGTTTTTTAATTGCATACAATAAATTTTAAATGATTGCAATTACATTTACCTGATCATTACTGCATGACGCTAACAATGAACCGTCCTGATATACGCGTACCATTCGGATCCAGTCACGATGACCGGTGAATGTTTTAGTACAAAACCTAACAATAAAAACATTATGGACTTGATGTTAAGAACCCGTTACTTATAACGCACAATACTGATCTTATTTCTATAGTTTTGGAAATCTATTAACAGTTAACAGCGTTTTATAGCAAAACAGAAGTATCAGCATAAAACTAAAATCCATGCGATTGCCACAAATTTGTAATAAATTTGATATTTTGGGTGTTGCGTTTTTATAACAATGATGCGATGAATTCGTATAATCGCAGTAACGGCGTGTGTACATGTTTTGTCTGCAATACTGTAGACAGATTTAATCAGGTCTAACGCACATCTAGAAGAAGTATTAATGATAGGAGAAGCAGCATTTTGAAGACGTTGATGTACTCAGTAAACAAGCAACGTCCTGCATTACTTCTATGATCAACAAACCTAAAATTTTGCTGTTCTCAAAACAATACATTGAGCATTATGCTACCAAGAAGCTTATCTGGGATTTGCGGCGAATAGATCGCAGCATAAAATTTATATCTATGCGCACGCCACAAGTTTGAAAAAGTTTGATGTTTTGGGTGTTGCGTGGTTTAGGGTGCCCCCATGTGCATTTTTTGGAGAAAATTTCATAGAGAGAACACAGTTTTTATGTGTGCTACATATTTACATTTTCGGGTACTTGTAGCTGTCGTACAAATATTTTAGAGCTTTAACAAAATCTTTTCGCATTAGAGATAGTAACTAATTAATTTAAAAAATATTTAACACACCGAAAACTTGCAGTTGGAAACACTGATAATTCATTGATTTAGTGTAGCATTTGGATTTCGGAAACGTGGGCGTACGAACACAGGGAAAATTTGACGAAGATGGGTTTGTGAAAAGCGGCGTGCCCAACACACCTAAGTAGACAGGCTCGTTTAATCGTGAGACTGCATTCGCAAAATCTGAGCGCCTGTGTTATCTAAGTCGAGCGAAATTGGCACTACCAGTTTTGGTTCAACTGGTTCTTTAAAACAAATCCATGATTCGAGTTCCAGGAGTAATGTAGGCCCATTGGTAATTTATATTTAACAACTTACTCAGTTAAAAACATTATTTTTTCTAAAACGACAATCTAAAGCTAAAAATTGGATAAAACGCTTATTATACGTTTGTTTAAAGGATGTGTCAAACCTTAATAATCATACATGCGTGCATCAACAGCTTTTTAGATATAATAACCATTAACTAATATTGGAAAATCATCAAATGTCAATAGTTTAAAAAATCATACGTTCAACCGGCGGTTGGGGGTGCCCCAACGTGAAACTAGACAAAATTCAACCACGTTGTCTCACGCTCCCTGACAAAATTTTGAGCGTTTAGACAGGCCTGTTGTAGATTCAATCGCTAATTTTTGCATAGTGAACTAACCCGGTTGAAATTTCCCACATTTTAATGGTTTTGTCTCGAGACGAGGAGACTAGAAAATCATTCGATGGCAAAAACACAACACAAGATACATTGTGGTCGTGGCCAGTCAACGTCTTCAAACACTCGTATGTTGCGAAATCCCATAATTTAATCGTTAGATCTTGGGAACTGGACGCTAAAACACGTATCATTATGCATTAACCAAAGGACCATAAGTTACTTCAAAACACGTTTTAATTTATTACCGTGAATACCAGTAACTCTATTGATATTGCAGAACGTAATGAAACATAGTTACACCTACGCCTTTTGCGTGCACAGCCTATTAGCTCTCGATGGCATACGTCGATATGCTTTATGTGGATATTACACAATACCGGAATTAGAAAATAAATTAACGCCGGCAATAAGTTTCCCATGCCCCAAAATCTCCAAACGCAAGCTACCAGCCGTCTAGGACGTAACAGTAAATTAGGAATTTTGGGTCGATGAAATCATGGCGGCGCCATATCCCAGTACCCATGAAAACATGGATCTCAGAACAAAAATAACGCAAGCAATGAGTTTGTGGTGCCCGAAAACCCCCAAGTAAAACTTTTCATCCGCCCAGGACGTTAGAACAAATTGTCAAATTTTCGGCCGAGAAATCACGGGAGTGACATACCTCAAACCCCATGAACCGGAGCCTTAATCGAAAAACAAGGAGAGGCATCGATATTTATTATTTTACTACGAAATAAAACCAAGCAAAGAAAAACTTCAAAAGTTAAGATAACAATAACCTTGCTTCCGTGAAGGGCACTAAAATGTGGTGAAAACCCTTCATTTTGACCTCTCCTCCCGAACCATGGGCGTCATACCCCCGTACCTATGGAACCGTCGGTCACAGAGCAAAACCGGCAACGAGTTTCTTATGCCTGAAAACTGCCAAATGAAACTTTTCAGCAGCCGAGGCCTTCAGAACAAATTTTCAAATTCTGTCTCGAGGAACCATTGGGACACCATACCTCAAACCCCATAACTCTAGAACCGGAGCCATAATCGAAAAACAAAAAACAGGCATCGGCATTTCTATGAAATAAAGTTAACCAGAGAAAAAATTCGAAAGTTAAGATAAAATAACCTTGCTTCCGTGAAGGGTACTAAAATGGGGCAAAAGCCCACATTTTGACCTCTGACCCCGGAACCAGACCCCATATCAAAAAACGCTCGGGGATGTACGCGGTAAATCGATTGTTCTGGTTCAAATGAGCCCAAGATCATGAAAATCAGTTAAGTTGTTCCCGAGTTATGACTCATCACTCACACAAACAGACGAAATTTAAAAGATTTCACCCCTGCAACATACAATCTCCACTACGTTCTGATAATATAAAATGCTTTAAAACTGACGTTAAAAATTTGACACCCCAAGCAAGCAAATAGTTCCTGATTTGTACCATAAAGAAAGGAAATGAGTAAGTTATGTGTGTCACATCTAATTGATCGTCGCGATGCGATAGAGTTGACTCAATTTCAAAATATAGATCGATCGGTTCAGTTCTGATATGCAACCGTTATTTAGCAAATTTACTCCGTCAAAAAATAATACAATTGCTTTAAATAATGGACAAGTGCCAGGTGAGGACACTTAGTGTGAGTTGTACTGAATTAGCACAAATTCCTGTTTAAGCCAACTGAATTCATTACAGTTTTTGGTTCCCCACCAAGACGGTTTATCTACCTTTTCCATTATAAAGGTAATACTGGTTTGAACCGATTATCGTCAGCACAATATCTGACGATGACACGCATTATCAAGATGTGGATGTATGTACCAAAAACCCAGCAACATGGTATAGTATATACAATGAGTTTCGCGTTTCGAAGAAGTATCAGGCATATATCCAGCAAAATTTATTAATCTGTGATCAAGTGTCAAACTTTGGACAATACTCGAATAAATTTTAGGAAAGTGCACAAAAGTGTCAAACAGGTCTGAAACCGCAATGCAAACACTTTTCAAATGAAATTTTAAAAGTTTCGAACGAACATCGTCCGAAAAACAAATACCCTACGGTTATTCTTAATTTAAAAAATATATCCTCATGCACAACTACACTCATTACAGTTTTTGGTTTCCACCAAGATAATTTATCTCCCTTTTCCATTACAAAGGTAATAAGGGTTTGAACCTATTATCGTGAGCACAATATCTGAAGTATATACGCATTATCATGATTTGGATGTATGTACCAAAAACCCAGCAACACGTATAGTACTAGTAAACGTAATAAATTACAAAAAAGTGAGCGGAGCAACAGGCAAAGTATTTGGTAATGTTATCTGCGTATACATGTATTTTAATTATTATGTAATCAATTTATAATATGTATCACATTTTACGAAACTGATGTCAAATCCACAATACAAAAAGCTCGAAAAAAATAGCTAATTATTAACGTTATTAATTAATTAGCTAATTAACACCCATAATAAAATCATAGAGCTTTAAAAGCGACATATTCAAGATCAGCGGCATCGAAAACCCTCGAGCGCACCAAATTAGCAATTCTGAAGTGATTTTAAAACTTGCATAAATTACCAAATTAGCATATACGGCCAAGTTTTAGAGCTTCAGAAATGTCATATTGGTGATCAGCGACATAGAAAACCCCCATGTGCAATGTATTTTTCATTTCTGAGCACTTTGAAATTTTTCAAAAAATTAGCTAAATAGTTTATACATAGTTTATTAGTAATAATTAGGTAAACAAGCTAGATACCATGTTGTTTACTTCCTCGAATATTGATAAACACCAGATTCACAATCACCACGGCGAGATATAGTATATGCACCAAAATAACAGCTTTACACTAATTATTCATTCAAAAATAAGCAATTTTTGTTTGAAAATGCTAAAAATAGGCTGACACGCTTAACTAATTAGTTAATTACTAATTAAATGAAGCAAATTTTGACAAAATCTACATGTCTTTTGTATTAAAAGCTGTAAAACTGCAAAACTTAATACACCTCTCCGATATTAGGCCTTTCAAAAAAGTGTTTAAATCGGCCCAGCAGTTATTGAGGAGTTCAACGGACGGACGCACAAGCAGACAGTGTCGAATTTTCGCACTCTAACGAAAACAAAAACATTTAGCTTCGCTGCGCCCAATAAAAATGAGTTTTGCTTTTCGAAGGAATATCAAGCAGAAATCCAGCAAAATTTATTAATCTGTGATCAAGTATCAAGCTTCGAACAACTCTCGAACAAATTTTAGGAAAGTGGACAAAAATTTCAAACTGATATGAAACTGCAATGCGAATACTTTTCAAATGAAATTTTATTAAATGTTTCGAACGAACATCGACCGAACAGCAAACACTAGGTTTATTCTCAATTTAATAACGATATCTTGCATGCACATGCAGTCGCTGAGTTAGTTAGCGCGTTGGATAAATTATTGAATTCTGAGTATAGTGAGTGAAACGTGCTAAGCTAACAATTCTTACTACCCGTGACAGTCGATATGTCCGTTATTGGGGCTTTAAAGGTGATACGCATAACTCAACTTTGGTTGGGCGGATTGATTCGAGAGACAGCTCATTTGAAATCCCAAAATCTCTACTTGTGCCCATTAGTTGGGCTCGAATACCGTTTCCAACATTTTCGTTCCGAAAAAGCGGGTGAAACGAATCGGGTCGAGTCCTGAAGGGTCTCAAAAATTACGTTACTCGACAAGCAACCGGTGTAGATATCTGAGTTAAAGTGAGCTCATTTTGTAGCGAAAACAAGCTTCTATAAATTGTACAGAATGACTGCTATATAGCACACGATTTCTATTCTACCCACTTTCATTCTGTTCTATTTCAATGTTAAATTTTTGGAAATCAGTGAACAGACGTCCTCTATGTAGCTATATGTAACAATAGTTAAAACTTCATATTATTATTATAATTATTATTACTACTATTATTATTGCAATTATTATTATTTTGTAATAATTATTACTATTGCAATATTACAGTGGTATGTAATAGCGGTGGAGGCGGCGCTTTTCGAATATTGTTTGGGTGTTTTTTCATGACATTTTGCGAGTCGATACCGTGGAGCTGGAATAATTGTTTTGATTACGAAAAAATTATAATAAGAAGCAGCACGAAACGATTTACAGTTCAGTGTTTTGCTAGTTGTGTAGTTTAGTGCTTTCATGCGCATTGGGTTGCTGGCAGTTTTACATTGTGAAGTGAGGAGAACTTTTGCAGTGAAATAAAATACGTATTATTCACACCCTCGCGTTGGCGTTCACACTGAACGCTTAGCTTCATCGTTGTGACCGGCTCGTTCATTCTGAACGAATAGTCCGATCAGAGCTTCTTCCATCACGTCCACTCTGGACGAAATTTCCGTCACAAGCATATTATTTTCCGTTCCCGATCGGAACGTTTACCAAAACTAAAGATAGAGCTGTGGTGCTCGTTTCCGGGGTTAGATATCGTGAACACAGGTTATTGCAATAAAATAATAATTCCGTCATATATATATTGTGTGCTGCTTCTGTCATTATTTCGGCTGCAGAGTTAAGTCAAAAGGGTATTTCAATGGGCCAATAGGACCCAAAATACATGAAAATGTTAGTTACAACCAGAATTAAGTGCATTAAATTTTGTACGCCGAAAAGCCCAACTGTAGTTCGGAAAACCTTAGCAGCAGAACTTAAAGTTTTAGTCAATGAACAATAACAACGATGTCGTCAATAAAATTATACGTTGAAACTGTACAATTTGTTATAACGCTTACCTAAATACTTTCCTTGGTCGTCGAATGCAATATCAGTAATAGAATCAGTGTGACCGCGAAGTGATTTCTCGAAATCGCCGGTTTCATAATCCCAAATCTGCAAGACATAATAGTAAAAATCCTGAAAAAGATACCACAGATTGTTTTGTTTTACAGAGCGCACACTGATTCTGGTTTTGACGAAGTGCAGTTTAATTACTGTTGGCAAAATCTATCAATCATATAATATGGAAAGCCGAAACAACCCAGTATATCCAGTGGTTTGGTTATCTAGAGTCCAGCATATATATTTGTGCCTTTCCATTGGCTTTCAGTACGTTTAGAGACGACGACCCGATATAGTCCATAACGTAGTCTAACTTCAGTTTTTGGTATATAGTGCTTTCAGGGCATTTAGAATTGGGTGTATGTAGGTTATTTTGGTACGCTGAATACGATGGTATGGTAACGTAGAGTCCAATATTATGGTCCCACATCTGTTCAAGGGTTTCAATGTTCTAAGGCTGACCGTCAACAAACCCGTTTTAGCGAAAGAATTTCATGCAGCATTGCTAAATTTAGGTTATACGTTGTTTCCTGGGCTTCAGATAAGCTATTATAGTTTTTGCTATATACATATGGTGTACCTTAACGTCTGTCAAACCTGTTTCAAAAGGCTTCAGGATTTCCAAAAGTATTAAAGTGTTATACAGTCACGGCCAGAAATAAGTACAAAATAATCGATCGAAATTTCGATCGATTTCGTTTAAACGAAATTTCGATCGATCTCGATTAAACGAAATTTCGATCGATTTCGATTTTCGCGCAATTAGATAAATTTCAAAATTTCGATTTTTTTTCGATTAATCGAAATTTCGATCGATTCTGATTAAACGAATTTTCGATCGATTGCGATTTCGATCGATATCGATCATTTTCGATTGCACTTATTTCTGGCCGCGGCTGTATATATATCAAAACCAAAGCATGTTACAGGTAATCGATCACACATAATGACAGCGCTAGCCTTTAGAGACACGAGTAATATAAACGTAAAAGGTGGTCATAGAAATTTTGTATTGTTAGTTACTACGCTGCAACCATATACAAAGAGTGAAATTAATTGTGTTCAACAGTTTTCGCCAGCGACTGGTAACAAAAGTACGAAAATTACTTTAATCGTAGCATCTTCACTGCAAGACGCAATAAGACTGTACTTGGGATGAAAAACAACTTTGGTAACCGGCGCGCGATGGCCAGTTAAAGCATATCGCTCAGGCGGTCGCGGTATCCATTCACTTGGTGAACGTTTGTCGCGAGATGGAGCACCCTGTATATATTCTTTTTCAGCATCGGATAGTTTAGCTTCCAAATCCATTACCTGTTTTGTAAACAAACATGATCATACTTCTGTTTCAAATCAATTATAGAAAGTTGACATTAACAAAGACATACGTGCATGACTGCAAAGCAGAAAAAAACTAAAAGTAGCATAGCGACTCCTAAAATGTGGCGCTTTGGATAAGCTCAATGACTAGATGGTACAATCACATCCGCCTAATGTAGCTGATTATTTTGACTTCAAAAAATACACCTGCGGATTTTCAGCTAAAGGATTATCACGCCTGCGGTGCAGGCGGGTATGTCTACCCTCTACCGTGAACGTCTTTCGAAAGCGCTGTCAGTATGCAGATGAAGCCACGTGTGTGACTAACTTTGATTGACATAAGGACGTTTCCATATTTTCTTATATACCCTAAGTGTCTATAAAAAATAGTTTCAAAACAATAAATATTTTATAGTTTCAAACAATAAAAAAATTTGGTTTATCTTGGTTTAACTCAGCCACATATTTCGAACCAAAAGAGGCGGTGGCTTCAACTAAACGCGATATATATGAATAAATGCTTGCTCTCTTCGCAAATATTTAAGTTGTTACCGGTGAACAAGTGGGACTACTAAATTTTCGAACTGAAATATTTCTTTGATGCGCGAATATTGAACTTTAGTCAGATATTTTTAGGCAACAAATCTGTAGGAGAAATATAATCCATACGAATATGTGTTCAAAATTTGCTGGCACAAGCATTATGTCGAAAAGAACTATTTCTCTATTTTATTTCAAGTTGCTCTATACTGCGTCAAGCTTTATATCGACACATTTTAACGCACGAATGCTTAAAACACCCATGTTCTAATCCTAAAAATACATTGTTCAATCAATTCCAGAGTTAGACTGTGTCGTTATAAATTACACTACGTATAAAAATCCTACAAAATCATATAACAATACGGTGATGTACTGACGGGCAAGCGGCATACTACACAACAGTACATACTTCGAAGGTTTACATTTTGAGTTTCGGTTGATCAGTTTTGACTCGCAGAATCTGACATATCTGCATTGTCACAAGCACGCTCGCGGTTATAAGCAAATCAAGTACTCCTAAAGATATCTTCATAATATATATATATATCTACTTTTGACATAGACAACATCACAAGTCATGAGAAGGATTTATATGACTGCACAGCAAACAATATCTTTAGACAATCCATCTATTAGTATATAAATTGAATGTACATAACAACCTAAATATATTACTAATACAAAATCCTGCCACACCAAATAATGGTGCACAAATATTACAATGTTTAAACCAAGATTGCTGCCACACTGCCATTATTAAACCTAAAATCAAATAATATACACTCATTTTAAAACTATACTTGATACTCTGTTCGAACTTTCTCGTCGAAATGGAAATTATTTAGCTATCTCTAAGCATAACAATCTAAAATGCTGTTTCCTGTATGCACGCAAATAAGTTTTAAAATCTACTGCACTACATAGTACAACAAATCATGTACCAGGGTGGCGGAATAATCAAGTCTAGTTGTCAGTTTTTGAAATACTTTTTTCAACTTCTTACACAGCTCATTTTTCAGAAAGAGCAGTAACTACAAATACAAAGCAAAGACTTACTTTCTTTTGCAATCGTATCACAGACGTCCACTTTTTTTCCAAAATCCCTGCATATTTTTTATCAATTTCATCGGCATTCTACAATAAAACATCATTGAAACAGAGCAAGCGAAGCAAGCTGAATTTCCACCTATAACTGTGTTAGCGACTAAACTCATAAAAATTTCTTTTTTGTCCGCTTGTGGAGTTCATAACGCATCACTGGATAGATGGATCTTCACAATTTCGTCTTGGGCCACAAAGACGTCAAGGGTCGCATTTTTTTTGAAATTTGGTCATCAGGGTATCTATTTTCGCGACCTATATCTCGAGATAGAGGGTTCGCAGCAAAAAGAGACCACCTTAGAATAGTTTCATCGAGATCATACCTTAAGAGGGTTTAGAGTTGCTTGCCTTAGCGTGGCAAAAATCGCAACCCTCCCAAATTACGTTAGAACTTGTCCAAATTCTCTGAGAGCACAATCGTACTGTCAAGCTTGGTTCCACGGCTCGATGATCCGACAAGTGAAAAAATGGTTACGTACATTCGTACGCGCATACGGACGAAACAGCTCCATCTCGTGGCCTCGTAAGGCGCGATGTAGTCGGGAAAAATGGTTGTCAGGGTTGAGCACAGTATCGCGGTTGAGGATTTTGTACGTATTGACCATATCGATGGTCTCGAGGCGGCATTTAAGAGTGGACACTTCGTGAACATCAACGTCGGGCGACAAACGGCGGCACCGGCGCTGGATTCTTTCGAGACGCTCGATGCCGACGTTATACTGTGGGGACCAAACTGCGGCAGCAAACTCGATCAATGGGCGCACGAGACCCTTGTATAGCGGTACGATGACAGCCGGGTGACGGGACGCCAAAGACCGACTCATCAGACCGATACGCTGATTGGACGTCGATTCGATGTTGTCGATATGTTTGTTGAAACGAAGGTTGTCCGCAATGGTGACGCCAAGATCGCGCACCGATGGGACTTGCTGGATGTCGCCTCCTAGCAATCGATATCTCACCGGAAAGCACTGCTGCTCTCGTATCCGAAGAAGGGCACACTTGGACGGTTTCAGGTCGAGGAGCCACGTACGACACCAGGCAGCGACGGTGCCCAGATCAGCTTGTAGTATGGCGCAGTCTGCCGAGCTACGGATCTCTCGGTACATTTTAATGTCGTCAACGAATAGGGCAACATCGGACAGGATGTTGTTGCAGACGTCGTTGACGAATAAAATGAAGCAGGTAGGCCCACTGATGGTCCCTTGGGGATACCGCTGCGAACAGCACACCACTTTGTCTCAACCCCGTTCAGAACCACGCGTTGCCGCCGGCAGGTCAAAAAACTTCGGAACCACCGTAGCAGCTTGCCCCTAATTCCGCAAAATTCCATTTTTAATCAGACGTTGGAATGGCACTGAATCAAACGCCTTGCGGAAATCCAAATAGATGACATCAATACCAGTGTCCGGTCGGTCATCATAGTGTTTGGTCCAGTCGTCCAAACGTGACAAAAGGTTTGTCACCACAGAGCGTCCCGCTAGGATGCCATGCCGACAATTTGCAATAACATTATGAGCCTTTAGGAACTCTAGAATCCGGTGCCACAATATTCGTTCAGTATCTTGACGTCAGTGATATCGGTCGAAGCTCATCACACAGTGTGGTGTTAGTAACCTTTGGTAGCGGCGTTATATTGGCATCCGAGAGCTACAACATTGCTGTTATGAATTTTTTATCAGAGCTGACATTTTCGAGCTGCGAACCCAAGTTTATAAAAGACCCCAAAAACTGAAAATTTCAAAAAATTTTACAAAGCAAGCTTTTTGATTGTTGAGAGTGAACTATGTGATTATAGGGTTATTTAACCCCTTAAACAAGTTGGTTACATTGTTTTAAGACCATAGCTGTACTATTTACCCTGCGGGACGGTGCTGGAGCTAAATTTTGCACCAAAAATAATCAATTCACGTATAGATGTATGTAGTAGGTTAAGCCATAGCATATATAGATTTCCGCGCTGACAAATACGATAAAATTTTATGTGCGGGACACGCATCAAATAATGCAAGTCACAGCGGCCCTAATACGTAAAAATCACTCTTCAAATTATATCATTTTTTCTTCAATTTTGTAATTTATAAATTCCAAAAGATTTTGTGTTTTTGGTCACTAGATGAAGAAATAAAAAGCTCGTTGGTTTTGATATAATAACTAAAATGACCGTAGCGTTGTCATTGAAATACTGTCATGTGTATAACTGCTAGCATGGGACTTTAACTGGGTATAGGGACGTGAATTTAGAAAGACAATATGTTCAATAAACACTGAGTACCCACAATCGCACCGTTTCCCCTCTCGTTGCGAGTTACTAGTATACATTCGTGATCATATGAAAAATAATAATTATACTACATAGTGCAAAACAAACATAATAAAAGTAATACTTATTATCAAACTGTTAATTATTGAAACGGAATGACCGGACTTTCCACTCAAGATACTAAGAGGAATCGTGAAAAATTTTGTCTGTTTCTGTCACGCATAACTCACAGTTGGATAAGTCGTCGATTTGGTAAACTTTTTGCTCAACAGTGAAAGTGATGAAGATGTGCCCATTAGTTGAACGGAACTGCTACAACCATGTCTAGTGGGTAAAACGGGAAAAACAGAGATTTTAAGGGTTCTTTACCAAGTCTGGCAATATGTTAACCAGTATTTCGCAGGCCATATCTCGCGACACAGGCTTCGCATGGAAAAACGGAGACAATGAAAACCAGCTTATAGAGTACAACTTTGCTGAACATGACTTTCTTGTGTGGCCTGGGCCGCTGTAGGCCGGAAAATGGTTCGTCGACACTGTATTAGAAATATCGATTTTTCAACTTTAGGTCATCTTATGGGGTGTTTTTAATTGCAACGTGTGCCTACTAGGTTATAAAGCACGCTCAATACGATAGTTTTGTTATCTAGAGTATAACTTACTATACTATACCTTTGCATTTAGTTCCAAGGATTTTACGGGCGACCGTATATTTCCAAAGTATTATAGTCTGTTTTCATTTGTTTGAGATTATGTTCTGCGTGATTGCCATCAAAAATGGTCTGTATATAGGTTTCTTGGTAGGCTGAATACGAAGGTTTTGCTATCTAGGGTCCAGCAAGTATATTTAATAAATTTTCCGAGATTTTCAAAGGGATTGGAGTCAATGATCCCAGTATCCAGAATACAGTCCCCCTTCAATAGGTTGGTTATGTACTGGGTACAGGACATCAAGAATGGTCTATATATAGGTTTTCTAACATGTGGAATACGATGGTTTACTTATTTAGAGATCAGTATGAATATTTCAGGCCTGTTCAGGGGTCTGCAATGGGTTTAAAGCCAATTAACCTAATTTTCAGAATATAGTATGTCTTTAGTAATTTGACAGAGCATTGTGTATAGGGAATGATGATCGATTTATTCGTTTTTTGTTGCGCTGAACATGATGATCTGGAAATCTAGAGACCAACACGAATATTTCATGCGTTTTAAGTTGTTTTCGATAATGTTAAGCATTCCTGAAATTCTAGGTCGAATATACATCAAACACAAATCATGTTACAGGAGCTAACTCGCTCCATTTCACCTCGCTTGTAAGATACTAGTCAGATGAACTCATTCACAAGAAACAGTCATATGTTTCTAACCACAATCAATGAATTTTCACATTCAGCAATTCCAAACACAAGCACGCATCTGTTAAACATTTCAAGCCAACTGTAACAGTGGGTGAATTAATGGTTCTTGTGAACTATAGATTTCAATCCAACGGCTATAGTGGTTTTTGACCTTTCAAGAGTTTCTGCTTCACCAATTTTCGAACGAGACACATCACCTTAGACAAAAATATAAGAAATTTATGTTTTTACGCTTAAAAGAGACGTTTGATTTTTGAAACCAAAATTAAGTTTTAATTTGACACAGTTTACGCAAGATTGTATAGTGGAAAGTATTTTTTGCTCTGGCGAACCAAACACCAACATCTTGATCGACAAATAAAAACTATTAGACTCCTCGACCTCTTCAAAGATTCACAGAGCGAATAATGTCATCGCAATACATCAAGTTTGACGTAAAATTTATTTTTATACATTTTAAATCCACAGCACCTTGATTTCTTCCTTCATATGTTTTACTATATATAAGTTTCGAAGAGCAGATTCCGGTTCTAGACCTGGTCTAAATGGACTGTTCTGATTACGGTTATTCCCTGCAATCAAAATATATGACGTCCGATCGTTTACCAGAATGGAGCACGAGCGCAACAAATGGGAGACAGGCGCAACTCTCCCCCACTTTTTCAACAAAAGAGTGCCGCCGTTGGCATCTAACCCCAGCCCAATTTTCCGAAAATCCCCCGTAGCGCAACAGCCCCGTTATTAGGCAACGTGTTGAGCCAATGGGATTTTGTGGTAAATTACATAGGTATTTTCGGTTAACCCCACCCCCGCAACCCCAAATTGGTAATTTTAGAGGTACAGCTATAATTTTAGCGTCATTAGACTCAGATCGGTGAGCTGTTCAGAAAATATCATTTCTGCCTTTTTATGACAAGATTTTTTTCGGTTCCAGGCGGTGCCCAAAATTTCATAAAATAATTTCTCGATAAATGCACAATTTTATATATATCAATCGAACCGCCTTGACGCGCTGATTCGAATAATTCAACCATTCGGTTCACGAGCTAATAACCTAGACTTTTAGCCTTGGGATATCATGTATAGTATATATAAACTCTTTAACCCATGAACCGATTATGCTAATTTTACCACATTTGATGCGATTAGAAGGATACATTAACTTTTGCATTTATCAACAATAAATTTTCCGAAAATCTTAGGTATATACCAGCAGGAGAGTCCACCTGTCGCCCTTCTGCTGCGCCCGTTGGGACTGAAAAAACAATTTGTCATAAAAGCGAAACGAACATTTTCTAAACCAGGTCGTCGAGCTGAGTTGAATGGTACTAAAATTATCGCTGTATCTTAAAGTCTGACCAAATTTAGGCTGGAGCGCTAACTGAAGAGAGCCGATTATATACTTTGTGTTCGCAAATGTCAGAGAGCCAAAACAAAAGCATTTCAGAGGTTCAGATTTAATATGACACTATTGTTAGCAGGTTATATCCGGAAACAATATGATGCTCTCAGTAATAATTCATCAAAACATACGAGATCAGCTTCTTTTCTAAAAGCATCCAGTGAGTCAGCATAACCGTTCGATTGAAGGTAATCAGCAATAGCTCTGTTCCTAAAACAAATTAATATGCTAGAATTTTAGTTATAGGGAAAATATATACAGGCTATTATGCGACAAAATATCTTAATATTTTACGTGCGAATTAGCTTTAAACTGCAGTTTCTGGATGCTTTTTCAAAGCTTAATTTCTTAGACGTTTTTGATAAATACTGTTGCTTACTCCAATAACATTATATAATTTCTAGAAATTTAACACTAAAATGAGCCTCCAAATTTGACGTTATATCGAAAATATATAATCATATTGATTAAAAAACGAAATTCGTCAATTTTAACATTCAGTTTAGGAAGAAAACTACTGCTGAAATAAAAATCTATTTTCAGTATTATTTTAGAGGCAGCTTTGATTGACTTTATGTTTAGAGAAATTTTATGTATCGTAATACAAGCTTAAGGAAATACACAGCAACTTTGAGTATCATGTTTAATTTGGGGAAAAATTCACACTTTGGAAGAAAAAACTCGCAATGCTTCTAAACGAAGTTGGTAGTAGGTTCGATCGAGCATCGCCGGTAATGTGTTGGGCGAGTGAGAATTCGTACATTAATTTGAAAGAGCGCAAGACGAAGATTAAAAGCTATGAAACGTTTGAAATTGTTCATCGAGCTTGACGTGGCCACATTTTAAAGTAACTAAATGCTTAGACGCATACAATGCTAAAGTTATTCCTGATCTAGTTCACCTAAGATATATAATGTTCAGTCTACATAAACTAAAGATGAGCATAATATATTTAGTCCTTAGGGTTGGTCTTAGCGTTTAGGTGAAATGATCCTGTTTTAGACATTTGTCGTTACGCCTAGGCGGATTATAAATCACAGCCCTTCAAAACACAAGTGAACTAAAGATAATGACAATCGAGAATTTTCACTGGAATTATTTACTAAACCCGGTGATCCTCAGTTCTCGCGCTTTAACATCAAATGGGTATTGTCCATACTCAGTTAATGACACCAAAATTTTGTAGAACCGTACTCTAATTATTCCTAAAACGAGTGACAGTATGTACAGCTATCTCAAATCTATCTACTTGTGTTTAAAATGCGGCAGTGAGGGACAGGACGCGGATTAGCAACTGGCAGGGGCGTAGCAGAATTTCCTACCAACACTTGCGGTCCTGCTTATATATATATATATATATATATATATATATATATATATATATATATATATATAAATATATATTTATTTCCTGAACCATGTGCAAGGGAGAATGTTAACTAACCACACCGCATTTACACCTGATCCCCGTGAATTGCTTGATAAGTGCTCATCTCGAGCGAATATTTAATAAAATGTTAACTGGCCTGTTCACAAAGGACCCACCAAGATTTTCGAATTCCCCAGGAATTCTGCGGCACCTCCACGTCATGCCTCCCCAAGCAAGTTTTGGCTTTCCCCAGGTCAGCCCCAACACTACCCAGGTCACGCCAAACATGATCGTGCTACCAAGAAACTGATATAACAAAAGTCTATATTACGTACTGTGTATATTTCGATTACTTATGACAAAATCATAAGTACAACGAATTGCGGTCTGCAGAGATATGTATTTCCAGTTTAAACAATAAATATGTAATAAACATGACGATAAAAACGGCGTAGATGCTTTGAAAACACGAAAATGTAATTACAAACCCACAGTTGACCCAGGGGGTGCGGTTGTCACCATGTAAGCTGGGTAAATCCTCCCCGGTATTTCCAGGTCCACTCAGATTGGACCCGGGAACCCTCAACTCAAATCCCCAAGTAAAAATTGTTCCGTAGAGAGGCCAGGCTCATAGTCACATCAAATGTTATCGCTTCAACAAAGAAAAGGGTTCTCGATAAACCTGGTCGCATTCAATATATAAAATATCATGCCAAGATATCTTCGCCAACATTTTCCAACACTCTAATTCAAAAATAAAAAGCGAATATGTGCATTGTGCTTATTTGAATGAATGAATGACAGGAGGAATGGTTAATATCATCTGGTTGGACAGTAGGTCCTTTCCAGCACCCCAAATATGTTTGAAATATCTAAAATCTAATCCTATCCCAGAAACCTAGTAATTTAGTTAGTTTTAGTACATAGCCACGGAAGCTATCCAAAATTCCACACCTAAATTTATTTTCTTTTAAAATTTCTAGAGTAATCTCTGCCGGAAAAACAATTGCATGTCGACCAAGTGGGATGGATAGTGATAAGTACTTTAGTTGGAATAAAGACACTCCCACCACAGCTCATTTCATTGCCCCTTTTGATGGTCTTTCCATCCGTTAACACAGTTTTTCAGTTAAAGTCTTAGATAAAGTCCTCGTAAAACCAGAATTGATTATCCCTTGTTGCTACAACGTTATCTGAAGGCATACTCAGAAGGGCACCGTATTTGACAGCTTCCTCCGTTATAATCAGTTGCCCGCGTCCTTTAATTGTATAATCACTCAAGAGACCCATGCATTTGAGTCAGTGGTATTCCCTCAGCGCCAATTGTTTAGCCAGTACATCAATTTCAATGGGTATGATATTCAACACCGCTTGCATTCCATCAAGCGGGGTGGTTCTAGACGCATCCGTAACCATGCAACAAGCGATCTTTGAACTTTTTTAAGGACACCAGATGTAATCTGTGCCACAAACACATCACGCCATACATCAGTGACGGCATAACCAGAGGCTTATACAAAAATTTGTTATACCTGGTTTCAACCTGCAAATCTTTTAAGTTAAAACAAAAGCCTGATGGCTTTACTACACATTTCCATAAAATTTGGCTTCCAACTTTATTTGCTGTCTAATATTAAACCCGAATATTTAACTTCATTCGAAAGTGGTACAGCTGCACCACCAATCATCAACTGCCTATACCCATTTATAACTAGTGAAGCTCGCTTGCGAGCCAGAATTCGAATGGTGAGAACAATCCCCCGAAGTCTGTTGTAGAAAGCACACACAAACAAAGCCTACACACAGTACGCAGGTGCAGCATTATATAAAAAGTGAGTGATGAGTCATAGTTACGCCCGCCTCTTTTGATAGCCAACGTATGTAGTAAACAAAACATCATACAACGAGTACAAAAACAATCAACTAACAATTTAATAATTCAATAAAACCCTAAATCGACCGTGAAAAGAACGTTAAAGAATTCAAACCGACACTTGAGAAAAATCTCATTTTTCATACCAAGTATGAGGCAGAAGTGTGAAAAATATTTGCCACACAATATTTTTGACATTCGTAATCAGCTTGTTGGCGCAGAAAACCCCCTATCCGACACTAAAACCAACAATGAGCACACATTTAGGTGCAATTCCCACGACTTTTCACCAAATATGAAATTTGGCGCCAACTATAAGCTTATAGACTCCAGATTGGGAAGTAGTTGAAAAACTTGTTATGTATGATTGGAAAGCCCTGGTAAAGCTACATGGAATAGGCCTATTAGTTTGCGGATACCTCGTGTACTTATTGAGAAAAGTCGCAAAAACTGGAGGGTGTGCCCGAAAAGTGGGCCAAAATGACGTCATTTTGTCCCATAACTTTTCCCACGGCAAAAAATTCAAAAATCGGGCTCCGTCACTACACCTAAATCGACCATTGCGGTTCGAATGAGCTATCTTGCATCAAAATACACCCAACCGTTATCGAGATCCAGGTGCGACAGACACACACACACAGACAGGACCTCCTCAGCCCCCCCTCCAAAGCCAAAATTGAAAATTCTCGTTCCACTCGAATTCAATCATTTTACTTGTGACGATGACACTAGATTCACAGCTAGTCCTCTACTCTCACAGCAGTGAAATATCCTATTTAAGGCATTCTAGTGCCTATTACAAACAACTTGTAAAGAGGTTGAATATGACTGCCAAATCATCAGTATGCCACACATGCAACCGTTATTTGTGCTTATTTACTATTAAACGCCACGCAATGTTTCATCTAAGGCATAGCACTTTATTACTTTACTTTATAGCATTGTATTTCAAAAAGCATACTGGAATAGAAACACCGCAACAACACACAACCCGAAAAACGTATTTCGATAGCAAAATGCAAAGGCAATTCATAGTTTTGTAAGCTGAACATTATAAATATCAATCACGTGCCGAATGCTATGAAAACCGAACAGATATATTTAATATTCTAGAAACCCATAAGTGAGGGAGAAACGGAGGGTACAGTGAATAGACTATATATACACTATCGCAATAACGTACCGAAAACCCTAGGGGACCTAAAACTAATATATAATTTTATATATTGGGAAAAAAATTTTAACAAAACTGGAAAAAAAATTAGGAGTTCTTAAAATTCTGAAGATTTACTCGCTTCCCTGGAGTCGACAGATCTTAGTCACCATGTGTTACATACATTCTATTTGGCTAAGCTACATAATTTTTTAGCTCAATACTATAAAGACTAAATATATATATATACAGAGGCGTTCGGTAGATGAGCAATCGTTTGCATTATCGGCGTCGTATATACCTTTAATTTGGACATTGAAAAGAACAGCAAAAGCAGGGTACTACGTATATATTTGGTACAAAGTAGTACTTATAATACTTTGTATAAAACTACAAATTTGATACAAATCTTATGTATTTTCATTAATTTAGCATATTAAAAGAACGACACCCCAGAATACCTGTAATACAATAATTATATATCTATGTATATATATACATACTTATATATGTATATCAGGGAGTAACCGGAACCGCAACCAGCAACTGAAACGTCTATTTAAACCGGATCCGGAACCTGGTCTTCGAAATTTATATATATAGTAAAACAGATGAAGGAAGAAATGAAGGTATAGTGGATTTAAATTGCATTAAAAATAATTTTTACATTAAACTTATTGTATTGCGTTGGTATTATTGCCTTTCTGAAACTTTATCAAATATGTCGGTTTTTGGACACCCAGAGCAAAAAATCCCTTCCACTATATACCATTGCGTTTACTGCGTCAAATCGAATATGCTTACAAAGCTTGGAGCGTAGAATACGCACTTTCGCTCTGTCTCCAGTCGCCTCCCTTTACTACACATACGTTTGTTACATGTTCTTCTGTAGGAAACTTGAAATTATTGGTTTATATGATTCTAAGAGACAATAAGATAGAAGGTAATTTTCTGATCAGTGGGCAGAGACACTGACTCATTGGGTTAAAGTTTAAAAAATATTGGTGTAACAATACATTGATCGTTAGCTAGTCTGCCAGGTTCAGCCACCCCCCGTGTCGGAAACCAGGAATATTTATTGACATACCTACATCGGGCAATGATATTACATATTATGCTGAAATACGGTGGAAATTTTGAAGCAGGTTGGTATTAAATTCTGCTAAAAACTTATTGAAATCTGTTACAAAGCTTCTTAATACTGTACAACTGCGAATTTCAAAACAATTTCGTAACAGCCAGCTAGATAGTTTTGTACAATATTTTGATTGAGACAAAATTTTGAAGGATAATATTTTATCAAGTGTATCAAGTTTTCTTTTTTAAACTTAATAAAATCATGAATAACATGAACGTGACATTTCAGGGCCGAATGAAAGCAACATTGCAAAATTTTAACAGTAATTTGGTTATGTACTGGGCACATGCAACCAAGGCTGGTTTATAATTGAAGCGAAGCGAGCGTAGTTTCCACTGAAGGCACTATGGGAAGAAGTCGTGAAAATGCCTATTTGTCTGTTTCTGTCATTAATAACCCATCGTACGGTAGATTTCGAAAAAATTTTTGTTCGATAGCAAAAGTGATGAGTATTGTCCTTTAGTTGAAGGCGAACATCTCCGATTCTATATTCGCGGTCAAAGGGTTAATCGCCAAATTTGGCCTTACAGGTCCCAGTCTTTCACAGCCCATATCATGCCTCGCGTCGAAACAGTTCGTCAGACCGAGACCACCATGCAGAATCAGCTCATCTAGATCTACAACTTTTTATGGGATGACCACAATTTTTTGTGGAACCAGTTTCTAGGCCTCCGTGAGCTCTAATGTGCTTCGTCGACCCTTTACCAGAAATAGCGATTTTTCAAGTTGTTGCGTGTTTTACCTTACAACGAGCGTCTCTTAGGTTAACGAGCACGCTGAATACGATGAGTTTGCAATTAGAGTCCAACTTGACTATATTATATCTCCTCTTATGGTTTCAAGGGTTTTATGGTCGACGAACCCGATTTCCCAAATGTAGTGAGTTTTCATTATTTGTTTGGTTCATCAAGTGTGGCCTATATATAGATTTTCTGAACGCTGCATACGATGGATTGATTATCTAGAGTCCATCATGAATATTCCACACCGTTCAGATGTTTTCAATGGGTTTAGATTCAATGAGCCGGATTGCCGGAATATATTCTGTCTTCAGTATCTTGATTATGTATTGCGTAAAGGTATGAAGAATGAGTAGGTTTTTCGATATATACGCTGGATACGATGGTTTTGCTTATCCAGAGACTATCACGAATACTTAGTGCGTTTTCACTTGTTTTCAATGGTTTATTGTCGACGAGGTTTTAGAGTTTTCAATGTGTTCACGGTTATAAAGGCTTTAGTGTAGTATGCATCTAACATAAAGCTTATTACGAATTGATATATAAAATTATCACCTGATGAAACACGCTTGCTCAGTTTCACCCTCTAAAAACCCGTTGGCATCGCAGGTTTTATTACGCCACATACGATGGTTTGATTATTTATAGACTAGCACAAATACTTTGTGCGGTTTCAGTTGGATTCTACGCGTTTGGGGTCGACGAGTTTTTTATGTTTTTCACTGGGTTCAGAGTTTCACAGGTCGTAGGGTGGTCATGCACATCAAACACAACCAATTACAGGTAATTACACAAAATGATATTTTATAAATAAAACCACTCTGGCTGCATTTCACACTCACACACGAGATACCTACTAGTACAGTTATTCCTACAAGATAGATCAGGAGTAAAAGATACGATACGAGTAACCGGGCAACCCGAATAGATGAGAAAACGGGTCTACCCGTATCGGAAACCCTCCGCGTAAAATACGACCCGTTCCACGATCTACTGCAGACAGATATTTTTTGTAAACGAAAATCACAGTACTGGTGGAGCAGTGATCGCTTAGAATTTTATTTCCAGTCGTTGTTCCGTATCTAAAAGGATGTTTTTGAGTGAACTAAAATTTTACCTGCTGCCCCTATTAGGGCCTCCCCCTCACTGTGCGTCAAAATTGACCCCAAATTTACAGCCTACATTCGCGAGATCTCGTAGGACCCCGGTATATGATTAACTCACCGATTAGATAACAGCGTCCACCAACGAAAACGCCAGCCGAATTCTTTAGCTGAGTGAAGATGCAACCAGTTCTCGATTCCATGCAAGACACTATGATGTCGTTCTCGATTTTCATAAGCTCATACGAGTCCAAACAACAATAACCGTTCCACCCACCAATACAATAAACATGGCTTGAACCGGGATGGGCAAGGCAAACCGCACAGCTGCGACCCTCGGTCAATCTCGGCAGTACATAGCTCGAAGAAAAAATTGGCTGCTTTGACTGATTAATGCCTCTCTCGCTAATATTCTGGTTGACGGCCGTTTTCCGACTTTTGTCCTCGGAGGATGATTCCCAAACAACTAATTTCTCGCAAGTATTTGTATGTTCCTGTCCAGTATAGCCTCCAATTACTGTAATAATTTGGTTATGGCCACTAACTCTCTCTGCAGCAACAAGTGATGCACCTCGTCTGGGCAGATTCATATCACACAGAGGCTTTACGGATATATTAATTTGATTTTCGAGTGAATTAGGTGACGTCGTTGTCGTAAACTTTAATAAATCAACCGATGAAAGACACTGCCTCTCTTTTGCCAACGCTGAGCCACCAGCGACGATTACGGCATTCGGGTAATCACGACAAGGCAAACGATTATCGCTACGATTTTGATCCATTGTTTTCAACAATTTATCGGCTCTGCAAACAATTGGAGCTGCATACGCATGTAATCGAATGTGTTCAACTAGAAATTTAACGCTAACCATGCGTAATTTACCGAGGACATTACGATATATATTTTAAGAACACTAATAACAAAAACTTGTGTTTCGCTTCTGTACAATTATACATATATATAGTTGTCGCAAATTTCTGGTCCAGTTGGGAACTTTATGAAGAGACCTCTGGTTTAGAAGCAAAATCGACCAGCATAAGTTTTTGTAGTGTTAAGCCTTAACTTATAGAAATATTGATATATATATACAAACACTTGCAAGGTTTCGCAAGTATAAATACAACCTACGCTATCACCCTAGCATGAAGGATTTCCTGGCTGCTGTTTAATAATATGCTATTTGGCAATAGTGCTTTTTGTGTTTATGAATTTTATAAATTTTACATATCAAACAACGCTGGAGGAAATTTATGACTGACTATTTCGAAGCATCCGAGGCTATTCTTTTGGGTCCACAGGTGGGTTTGGGCTCAAAAAATTTTTGCTGGACCCAGGGCAGTTTCGGCTTCGGAGACATAGAGTTTGCTAATATATTGTATTACAACGGGCAGACTTTCAGCCGTTTATGGTTACATCTGTATATAGTTGCTTGCTGCTGGTTTCAAGGACGGCTCTGATCGTTTATCCTGCCTGGGGACAGGCAGGCAATAATTTATATATTTGTAATTATGTAATAATGTCAAATTGCGTTTCGTAATACAGTCACTTTATTGTGTGAAATTTCCTGAAATTGTCGAACCAAAATTTGTAAGTCTGGACCCAGCATTTAAGGTCTGAACCCAAAAGAAATTTACTGGACCCAAGCTGCACCCAGGGTCCATTTTGAAAAAACCTGATCCAAGGTTTTTACGCTTCTGAAACTAGTGGTCAAAGATTCAATATCAGCTGTCAGCCATACAAACAAAGGGGAGAGTCTGTAACTGAGTCAAGTCACAAAATTACAAATTTACAAATATAGAAATTTTTAGCAAAAATTGGAAAAAATCGGCAAAATTTTATCAAATTGGAGGAAATCGGGAAAAATTGCGCAAAATTATTGTAAAATTTATGTAAATTAGCAAAAGCTATATAGGACCAACGAGGTGTGAGCCCCTCCCCACATTTACAAAAATCCCGGCTCTAATCTGTTCGATTCCCGATACCATAATCAGCATTAATAGTAGGATTAAACAAGTTAATGGCTACGGAGATATTACTATTTACTGTTTATTAAGTCTCACAGGCCCATTCAAAAAACAGTTTGATTCCAGTTTACAGCATATATATATAATTGCATTGGCAGCGCCGTAGCACCCTCCTCCAGACGAGGGAGTAAAACATTCCCATTTCCTTGTCAAAACTAAACCATAGCTGGAATATTCTTTAAATATTGCGCATTTGTGCTCATTCTGGTACTTCTGTTATCTCTTTAATCTTAATTTTTAACTCTCTATTTCCCAACTGGCTTTTATAATCTCTACTAATCAGTTTATGAAGCACTAACAGCAGGGAATAACCGGGATCAAATTTACCAGAACCAGCATAAGGATCGTGTATTTAAACTGGGTCCGGAACCTGGTCTTCGAAACTTATAGATAGCAAAACAGATGAAAGAAGAAATGAAGGTACAGGGGATTTAAAATATATTAAAAATAACATTTACATTAACCTTAATGTATTGCGATGACATTTTTTGCTTTTCTAAAACTTTAAAGAAACTCAGGAAGCTAATAATGTTTATTTTGATCAATATGTCGGTTTTTGGACACCCAAATTTTTTAAGCCTTCTACTACCCGTGTGTATATTGCGTCAAATCGAATGTCTTTCGCCCTGTCTCCAGTCGCCTCACTTTACTACGTACTCATATATTTGTTACATAATGTTCTGAAGGAAACTTGAAATTATTGGTTTATATGGTTCTAAGAAAAAATAATAGAAGGTAATTTTCTGATCTGTGGTCAGAGACACTGTTTAGGCTAGCGTTGGGCAACCGTGCACGTCAGTTAAAGGATACATAATGACGACAAATGTCTAATCAGAATGCTATAAATGAGACAAACTGTTACACTGCTCGCATAGTTTCAATAAATACAGTTCATTGCCAAGAACTCAGTTTCTGGCTGCTTAGCAGATATGTTACTTTACTCCAATGTAGACTAATTATTACAAAGTGTATATACAACTGGTATATACACTCTCTGGTGCTGCAAGCAATTTATATTAACCAAGCTTACAGCTAGGTACTTCTAAATAATTCATACTGAGTCACCGAGTTAAACCGGTTGTATTCTAATATACAGACTTCTGAATGTGTCAAATAACTGCTACAAGCATCGAGTGTGGTTTTTTGGTTAACAAACTCCTGCAGGGTAAGGATGAAAAATTCCTACTAAAATTATGTGTCCTACATATGTTTGGGTTCCGGTATTGTTTTTGCCCTTCGCCGAAGCCGGAATTCCGGTTACTCCCTGACAGAGAGATAACACTAGTCAATCTAATACTAAAACAAATTTCTAAATTTTGATGTACTCCTTAGTCTAGAATTTCTTAGCTATACCTTTGCCCAACGGTTCCTGCTTAGTATTCTGCAATAAACAACTGTTGCAATAATTGTATCTTTAGCAGTTGATTTTCATATGCTATAGAGATAACAACACGAAGCAATATCGAATATTTCACTTTACAGAAAATTGCCTAAAAGCAGTAATTCGCTGGTGATGGAAAACTGGCTGACCTGCGTCGATGCTTAATTCAGGTCCGAAATTGAGCTTCTGAACAAACTCCAAGGACAGGAATATGCAAAAATTTACCCATGACCGTATATACGTCAAAAACCAGTGGCTATAAATTTTCAGCATATATAGGGGCTTCTCCCCACAAACGTGGAAAATGATGAACCTATTTTCTAAGTGGGAGCATGCGGAAGTGAGGGAAAATGTTAAATTTTACAACATTTCCAAATGTGCCTTTTTCAGTTTATTCTATTATTATACATGCGACAATGTTAAACGCATTTTGATCCAGATTTTTAACATCTTGATAGAGACTAACAAATTTTGAATGGGCTGAAAATCTTTGAAAACAGTTGATTTCTGTTTCGGGGTGCAAGTTGACAAATTTTCCATTACATCCAGTAGTTATCTAAGTTTATCGTGTAGGAATTGTTCATCTTAAATTATATTAACTAGTAAACGTAATAAATTACAAAAAGTGAGCGAAGTAATAGTTAGAGTATATTATATCTTATTTATGTATACATGTGTATATTTCAACTAAATATTTATATAATCAATTTATACTAAGTATCACGTTTTAAAAATTTGATTTCAAATCCACCTGTAAAAATTAACAAATTAATTTATTAGTCATAATATCATTTGCAAAGTAATATCACCCTATTATTTAACTAATTAGCAAACACGATTAAATCATAGAGTTTTAAACGTTACATATTCATGATCAGCGATATCGAAAACCCCCGAGTGCCAAAAATTACAATTTTAAGATGGTCTTAAAACTTGCATAAAATTAACTAATTGATTACTTAACTAATTAGCATATAGGGCCAAGTTTTAGAGCTTCAGAAATATTATATTCGTGATCAGCGTCATAGAAAACCCCCCGTGTGCATTTTTTTCATTTCTGATTAGTATTGTATTTCTGATTCATAACTAACTAGCATATTTTTAACATCTACGAATAGAAATAAGCACAAGATTAATAATCAGCACGGCGAGATTTAACAAATGCTGAAAATAGGCTGGGACGCTTAACTAATTAGTTAATTATTAATTAACTAAAGCAAAATTTGACAAAATCTATAAGTATTGTACCTGTCCGATATTAGGCCTTTCAAAAAAAGTTTTTTAAATCGGCCCAGTAGTTATTGAGGAGTTCAACGGACGGACGGGCAGACGGTGCCGAATTTACAGTACTTACCGTATTGGTTGTATTCAACAAAACTACAATTGCATTAATTGTAGCAAGCTATCGAAAAAATCTATAGGCTCAATATAGCACCCAGCGTACATCTAATTGAAAATTGCTAAAATTTCACTGTTTTGTTACAGAAATTTAGCTTTCACAGCCCCATGCAGCTTTTCATAAGGGTAACGACGTGCATACCGAATGTGCCTTTAAAACATTGTAACTACAGTGTTTAACCTGTTAAATCATTCTACACACCCATTGTTGACACCCAACATCATGCTCATTATACTTCATTTATTTTAACTTATAGATAAGACCAGGTTCCGGTTTCAGTTCCGGCAGAAAATTGCAGCTCCGGTTCCAGTTCGGCTAATTTTGGATTCGGTTACTTACTGGAGCATATATATATACATAGACGATGAATTGTTTTAGAAAAAGACACATAACAACACCCGTATAGTTCGAACGGTTCCTGAGATATTGCTGTTTTCGTGTATTCTGGATTTCATGGGCGTAATTAGAAACGCGTTATGACCCAATTCTAAGCCTTAACAGAGCAGCCTATCAAAGCATTATTAGATAATAATGACCTTTTGCGGTTTACTCACATTATATACAAAATTTACCCAATTTTACTCAGATATCAACAACGATAATCTAGATAAAATATATGAATAATGTTATTTTTCAGATCCCCTCGGAACCAGATTCGATTTTAGGGTGTGCTGAAATCAGGCTCCGAGCGCAACTAAGGGTACAAATAGATATTTCAAACTTCCAAATGAGCTTTCGCGTGAATCAATTCGCTCAGCCAAAGTTGCGTTACTCGTGTGTGAAATATCACCACTATAAGGCTAGTAAGAATGCTTAGCTTATATCATTTCACTCACTACACTCAGATTCAATAAAGACCTAAAACGAACATCCCATTGTTGAAAACATCAAGTTTACAACTGCTTGCGAACACAAAGACGGAGGTCATGGGTTCGAACACCATTCCAACACAACTTCTCAGACGACTGCTTTTAATATTCGTTCGTCTTGAAGCTCCTGTCGCTGGGTCCGAACTAAAAATGATCACGCACGGAAAGGTCGAATTCTAATGATGCTTTATCAAACCCAGATTCCAAAAATCCTGCTCCCCAATCCAACCCCTGCCTATTTTCGTGCTTAAGTGATTAATGAAATAAAATATATATTGAATAATGCAAGAAATATATAACATATATAAAATAAAGAAAGGCCGTAGTGGAAGAGGAGGCATGTCGAATATAGCAGTGTTATAACTGCAGTGAAGTCGACGTGGAATAACCGGAACCAAAGCCAGTCACTGGAACCGTCCTTTTAAACCGAATCCGGAACCTGATTTTCGAAACTTATATATAGTAAAACAAATTAACGTACAACAGATTAAAAATGTCATAAAATAACTTTTAAATTAAAGATAATGTATTGCGATAACATTATTGCCCCTCTGAAGTATTGAAGAGACTGAGGAAGCTAATAATATTTATTTATCGATGAATAAGTCGGTTTTTGGACACCCAGACCAAAAAATGATTTCCACTATACACCCTTGCGTATATTGCGTCAAACCGAATGTGGTTACAGCGCATGCAGCGTAGGTTAAACACTTTCACTGTCTCCAACCGCCTCCCTTTAACGGACATACGTTTATTACATGTTATTCCGTAGAAAACTTAAAATAATTGGTTTATATGGTTCTAAATTAAAATAAAAGAAGATATATATACAATAATTTTCTAGTCAGGGGTCAGAAACAATGTTTAGGTTAGCGTTGGTTAACCCGTACCCATCAGCTGGATGATCATTACGATGACTTTCTGATCATTCTGATCAAAATGCTATATATGATACAAACTGTGATACTTCCCGCACAGTTTCAATAAATACAGTTCATTCATTACCAAGAATGCAGTTTCTGGCTGCCTTGAATATTATGTTACTTTACTCAAATGTAAACTGATTTACAAAGTTTAAAAGCGCACTGGCTGGTGCTTGACGCAATTTACGTTAACCAAGCTGAAGCTAAAGTATATATATATATATACTTCTACGTAATCCATACCCTGTTACCGAGTTGGACCAATTAAATTCTGACATACCCTGTATACTTCTGAAGCTTTAGCTTCTACAAGCATCCGCTTCTCTGTTTTGTTAACAAACTCCTGCATGGTCAAGATGACAATTCCCACTGAAATTATATATCCTTATTTACGTTTCACAAGGCGAATTTGTTGAGTTAATTTTTCTATTTTGTTTGGTTACCTTGGAATATGATGATTATGTACACGTTAATTTTGACCACAGATGAAGCAAAAATGTTGAAAATTTTAAACAAAATTTTTAAACCGGAATTCAAGTTCCGGTAACGTTTTTGACTTTTGTCGGAACCGCAACCGGAAAACGATTTTCGCCGAAACCGGAATTTTGGTTACTCCCTGCAAGTCGGGTAGGGATAGCTCAGTCGGTAAAGCGCCTGCAGGTCATAAGTTCGAATCCCACCACTATATATACAACTTTTCAGGTTACTGTTTTTTACATTGTTTTGTCTTGAAACTCCGATACCTAAAGTCCCGAATGAAATATTGGTTAGCTAGCAGCCATTACCATATTCGGTGATATCGTGCCACGCGATGACCATTTGTTGAAAATCAAGACGCTATTGGAACGCGGGTTCGTCATAAAGATGTGGGCATGCTCTAGGGAGTGAAATTCGGCATTTACTTCACTAGTGAGCAACAAATATTTCCTTGTGTGGTCACCCATGCGTATGTATTCCTTCTATGCGTTCTGTTTCATTGTCGTTTCTTTCACCGTTTACTATTATAAAGACTTTGTTTCCAATTATTATGATATAAACCAACAAATCTGTTATAAGTAGCGGCAACCGTGTCGTAGTGCTACTAAGATTGAGTAATATTCGCTTTAGAGCTGATACGCGTTCGAGATCAACCAAAACCAATATCATTGTGAATATATGGTACTTAATGCTGTTACAGCGTCATCACATTTGCCTGGACATTCGATGACTACAACAAATCAAGAGCGTTACAATTAAACATGTTCCTATACTCTATATCTGGCTAGTCCAAACCTCGGAAATTATAGCCGGGGCCTAAGCTGGGGGCATCCTGGCTCACCTGCCGGGAGTTCCAGGGGCTGGATGGTGCCGGATTATGCCTGGGGGCTGGCTCACCTGCCGGAAGGTGCCGGATTTTCCCGGGGGGGGGCTGGCTCACCTGCCGGAGCTTGCTGGATTTTGCCGGGGGTGAGGATGAAGAACATGTGTTGGAGGAGGGATTAGTCAGCGGAGACGATGACGGTGGTGGCAGCAGTGACTGTTGAGAACGTAGCGAAGAGGAGGTTGTTGCCTGCGATGGCGACGGCAGCCTAGGCACACAGAAACACACACTACGCATAGAACCACATAATAATACCCATCACACAACAATAAGTCGCCGCATCCAGATCAGTTTGAGGTGGAGGCTTAGCAGTCACTGCGCGTTACGATGTCGCTTGTACCAATGATGTAAAATCTGTAAAATGTTCTTCAGTTTTGTTAGTTTGTCGTGTTGTGTGTTCAACTCTGAGCACTAACATTTAATAAAGTTTTGAGTTTTCATTTATCTGCGTTTTCGGAACTCTGTTCTTCCTCGACACAGCAGAACACAAGTGGAGATCAGGCTGCTTCAACGACTAAGGCAGTAGTGATTCAATCGGTGCAACCAGCCCGTTTAAGTTGTGAAAAAGCGTTTGAGTCAAACGACTCAAGCGGTATTTAGCCCGTTTTCGTTGCCAACCTGTGGTGCAGTTAAAACAGTGGCAGACCGATATAGCTGATCGAAAGGTTCGTCGTTTCAAACGGTGATTATGTCAACGGCGCAGGATTTCAATTAACCCAGTATGAATTTATGAGCTGTGGTCAAACGATACGCTAGGCAACGGATTAATAATATCGGAAACACAGTAACTGATCAAATTGCTACAACAAATGGAAACGTTGATGGCAATGGTCAAAGCAACGCCATAAGACAACGTAAGACCAGTACCTGATTATACCTGAAGCGCCAATGGTCCAGCATGTCGTTGATTTGGATTGTTTTCGGAAATAGACAACCATTGGCAAGCCGAAATGAATCGGCAATTTGCATCGCTGCACAAATAGTGAATCTGAAGAAAAAAGCGGGCGGCAGACAAGGAATCGTGGATGTGGTAATGCTGTCGAGCTGTGGAGGCGTTGCTTGAAAGTGTTTATGGATGGTGCCCCAACTATAGAGGAATCTAGTTTATTCCATAGTTGCACTGCTCGGTATCCAAAACAATGTAAGGCACAATTTCGCTTAGGTCGCAGAAGAGACTTAAGATGGGCGTAATTTCGTCTTCTGTGCTGTTCGGAATTGAGACTAACAAAAACAATGTTCACCATATTGTTCGAATGACTTCAGAACTCGCGTAATTCTTTACGCATGCTCTTCCGCTTAAAAACCTCAATTAAACAATACCCATCTTTAAAGCCGTGAACCTTTCTCTAAACCACTAGAAACAGAAAGAATAGAAAACCAAGGGGACGGAGGGCTATAATAAAGGATTTGGTGATCAACCCGTGGTTTTTAGGAATTTTTGAAGTTTTGAGGAGGCTTTGGCCCGGTGTTATTATATTTTCTTTAACTGGGGGTGGGGTGGGCTATACTTTTTCTTATGGCGGCTATCGGATTATTAACTTGGGAAGGGGTCGTCACTCGAAGATGTGTAGTTCGTACGCGCGGCCAGTAGTATGCCCGTGGGGATTATTTACTGTTCCTTGGCGCGCGTTATTAAGTCAGCGTTTGATCGTTTCGTTACAGCGCTGCGGCGTGGCTAACGAAGTGCTCGGTACTAATTTCGATATAACGTCAAACCAGCCGATGTTATGTTTATTCCAGATTAGTATAAAACGCAATAATTGATAACACCGGTTCGGTTCCCGTATGGTTACTGTTTGAGCCGCGTCTTATCTTTTCTAAATACTCAGTCACCTCAGGCTCAATGCCTTCCGTAATTCCTGCCCCACAACTCCGAATATTTTTGACACCTGATGCTTGAAAACCCGTTACCATTTGACTTAGACGCGAGACCGTTACACCATCTCTTTATTGAATAATACTGACACTAGATATTTTTTCTCAACTCAGCGCACAATTATTCTGAGTAATTTATCTAATACTTGCGGTTAGGGTATGTAGCTATTGAGTAAGTTCTCTTGTGAGGTTTGTACGAGATTGCCAGACGGTTAAATCCGCACGTTTATTTGAGTGACTTAACCTTTTCCTTAGGTTTACGCTATTTAATTCCTTACAGTTTCCTCTTTTGAGGTTGGCACGAGATCGCCGGACGATTGGATCCGTACATTTATTTGAGCACCTTAACCTTTGCCTCAGAATTACACTATTTAGTTTCCTTAAAGCTACGAGAGGCCGGACGGTTTACTGATAGATCCTGAGGAATTAATATTTATTATTTTCCCTTTTGGGTTGGTACGAAGTTGCCGGACAGTTGGACTCGTATATACGTTTATTTGATCCTTATCCTTTTCCTTATAATTAGGCTAATTAGTTTCCTTATGTTAACGTTCCCGCTGCTGGACGGATCAGCTAGGCGCGTGTTATTTCGAATACGGTTATGATTACTTTACGCTCGTGCTGGCTCAGGTTTTTTACTTGGAAAAATAGTAGGAATAAGATAAATTAGTAAGGCAATAAATACTCTAATAGTTTTGTGACATTGTTGCTCAACGTTAATTTTTGATAAGGCTGAGTACCACGATTTACCAGAATGGTTTGCTCTTTCACTGCACCAAAAGTTTTCGTTGATGGCTCACTTACAGAATCCGTATCGTCTTTCATACCATAAAGCCCGTTTAAAATGATTAAATTCAATCAAGCACATAAATTCGTAAACAGTCACATAAAATTCGAATATAAGCGTTAATTGTTAGCTAGGTTATCAAACTGGATAATCCATTAAAGCCGAAAATTTATGTAAACAACCAATAATTCAACAGTCGAAAGTGTCGGTGGCAAACTGTACCTATTAAAAACTAGTGAAGCTCGCTTGCGAGCCAGAATTCGAGTGATGAGAACAATCCCCCGAAGTCTGATGTAGAAAGCACACACAATCAAAGCCTACACACAGTACGCAGGTGCAGAATTATATAAACCGTGAGTGATGAGTCATAGTTACGCCCACCTCTTTTGATAGCCAACGTAATCAGTAGACAAAACATCATAGAATGAAACATTGAACTAACAATTTACTAATTCAATAAACACCTAAATCGATCGTGAAAAGAACGTTAAAGAATTCAAACCGACACTTGAGAAAAATCTCATTTTTCATACCAACTATGAAGCAGAAGTGTGAAAAATATTTGCCACACAATATTTTTGACACTCGCAATCAGCTTGTTGGCCCAGAAAACCACATATCCGACACTAAAATCAACAATAAGCACACATTTAGGTGCATTTCCCACGACTTTTCACCAAATATGAAATCTTGCGCCAACTATAAGCTTATATACTCCAGATTGGGAAGTATATAGTTGAAAAACTTTTTATATATCAGTGGAAAGCCCTGGTAAAGCTACATGGAATAGGCCTATTAGTTTGGGGATAACCCGTATGCTTATTGAGAAAAGTCGCAAAAACTAGAGGGGGTGCCCGAAAAATGGGCCAAAATGACGTCATTTTGCCCCATAACTTTTTCCACGGCAAAAAAAATAAAAAATCGGGCTCCGTCACTAAATCGACCATTACGGTTCGAATGAGCTATCTTGCATCAAAATCCGCCCAACCGTTATCGAGATCCAGGTGCGACAGACACACACACAGACAGCTCCTCCAAAGCCAAAATTGAAAATTCTCGTTCCACTCGCGAGTGGAATGAGCTCGCTTCACTCGCTGATTCCGGCACTCCTTGGGTTGGGGGGGGGAAATCAGGGAATCGTCGATTATATTATATTATATCGTCGGAATACAGCGATCATTTTGGTACCATTCGACTCAGCTCGATGAGGCGAGTTCAACGGTGCCAAATTTGACCATATTACAACAACTTTGAAATTTTTCAAATTTTGCCCACAGTACTAAGGGGAACTCGGGTACGTTGAAAAATCGAGAAAAAATTTTTATGAGCAAAATAGACATAAGTAGCATAGATACACGCAGAATGACGAGACAAATTCAACCGTGCCTTATTTATCATGATATTTTCACTCTTTAGCTAGTTATGGCTGAAAAACCATTTTCGAACTGCTGAGCTCCACGAGACGACTTCAACGATATAAAATGTTACCATATTCAAAATATATTTCTTAACTTTCAGGCTAATTTCAATAATATATTAACTAATCACATTAAATATAGTAATGGCTGCCCGCGGACGCCCAACAAATAACAGATTTAACATTATTAACCCTATTAGAGTTTTTCAACGGAACAATGTTGATAACATTCGTATGACCTACACCCAATTTGTACAGCAATGTCGGACATATGACGACATAATAGAACTAGCGGCTGAATGGGGTTTAATTGCAAATTCCCGGAACTGCGGCGAGGCCATGTATCAAGCGGCTCGAGGCGACTTACGCCGAGGTGACAATTATGAATGGCGATGCAAAGCATGTCGTCACAAGTCCTCTATACGCCGTAACTCATTCTTTGCCGGCCAACACATCTCCTTGTTTACTGCACTTTTGGTAATGTTTGCCTACATCGACAATTTGCCCACTGAATGGATTATGCAGCAGGCTAACATGGCATCAGACACAGCAACGAATTGGTATAACTACTATCGTGACATTGCTGTGGCCTACGATAATCAACACTGCCAAAATACTGTACTCGGAGGGCTAGGCCTTGATGTTGAGGTGGACGAATCCATGTTCTTTCGGCAAAAATATAACCGCGGCATGCCCAGAAGGAAACATGGATGGGTCGCCGGCATGATCGAGCGTCAAACCGGCAACTGCCTTTTGTTTTCGGTTGCTAATCTTATCGCTGCGACCATCATACCTCTTATCCAGCAACATATACGGCCCGGCACACGCGTCATCACGGACAGTTACCAAACTTATGTCCAAGGTCTCCGCCGCTTACCCAATCCGCAGCCATATCTTCATGCAACGGTCAATCATCACAACCGCCAGTTCGTTAACCCAGACAACGTCCATGCCCACATCCAGAACATCGATGGCCTCTGGGGAACCCTTAAGAACTTTATGAGGCGTCGACAAGGCATACCCGACACATTGTTCCACCGTACTTTGATCGAGTTTCAGTGGCGCCGCCGTTTCTCCCACAACATCCTCGGAGCTGTAGTGGGACAAATTCGCGATCAACATCCTTTTTAATTGTAAGTTGTTGTAATTTACGTTGCAATATAAATGTTAGACTAAGCCTAAGCCTTAGACTAAGCCTAAGTCTTAGACTAAGCCTGAGCCTTAGACTAAGCCTAAGGCTAAGCCGTGGGGCTCCGCCCCCGGAGCCCTCCCCGTACTAAGCTGTTCTCCCACTAAACCTAATCACGATATGACCAAAGCTAAAAATCCATCCATTTAAAAGCATAAGAATTTCATTTAAAAATATCAATTTCGCTTGCATTGCCAGTATCGGGCTCCATATGTCGTTACCCAGACTACCTACGGATCCATACCATACACCGTTCGATAGCGCATGGGATCTTCTATTTCATGTCCAAACTTCAGCCAAATCGGTCCATCCAATAAAAAGTTATGGTAAAAGATGTAAAAAAACCCAAAATCCACATTTTTAAAAAATTACGACCCCTGAAATTACAGCCCCTTGCTAAAGTACTTTGAGAGATAGAGCCCTGAAACCTTCTCAATTTGAAAGAGTGGGAAAAATTACCCCAGGGGTTTAGCGAGATAAGAATCTTAAAGCCAAGCTTTACAGAAAAAATTCCAGAAAAGCCTCCATATCCCCAGAGAATCTGAAAATAAAAGAATGTTGCATCAGCATATGGGTGGTTATACCTGAAAAGGGGTGACCATGATCTGAGAAGAATGGGTTTTGGGGGTGGGGGGGGGTGGGAGCTCTCAGAGACTATGCTGGGCTATACCTCAAAAGATTCTGGGCCCCTTCCCTGAATTCCCCCCAACCCAAGGAGGGCCCTGATTCCAATCGAATTCAATAAGAATGTTTTATGCTGCGTAGGCCGCCAAACCCCGAAATTTGTCATCTTACCGCTCGCCAGTCAATTCTAAAACTAACTAAGAAACTAACAGAAAAGCTAACACATGTTAGCTAGTAACTGAAATTAGTGCTAATTATGCAAATTAGCACGTAAACAAAGCAAAACGCGAAAACAAAAAAAGAGAACCCACGAACGTAGAACGGAGGTAGGGACATAATAAAGAAAATAGTGATCCGTCCAGGGTTTTTAGGTTTTGGGAGGGGCCGTAGCTACGTAATATGACAGGATTATTATAAAAGCTCTGGATTTTGCATTGGCTTATAAACACAACATACATTCCGAGCAGTACAACAAACTTTCGGGCGTCTGATCCCCTAAGGTCCTTGCTCCATCCTGTCTGAGGGGATCCGTCTGTACCGCAAACGCACGGAAAATTTTAGCGAAAATTAGTAAATATAGGGGAAACTTGGTACAATATGGGTAAAAAAACAGCAACAATGGGTTCTCGGCGATGGGAGGAGGGTTGTGAACATGTCTGAGCACCCCTGCGCTACCTCTCGAGGGCCTATACCTTACCTAAGACCTACCTCAGCCGTACTCACCTCTACTACCAAAGAGATCTCTGAACGCCAGAATCAATGATGTATAATTACTTAAATAAAAAGAACAAAATTGAAAATAATAGCAAATTCATCTGTGTGGTACTACCTATGCTCCCGCGACCGACCATACAATGTATTATTGCAAAAGATTTATAATTAAGAATTAAAAAATTCTATTTGTTTGAGCTTGCATGTGTGGGTGGAATATACTCGTTTTTCACTCGTATTGTAGTAATCATTTATTCGCCAACGTTGAAAGAATATTTCCCATAAACAACTAAAGTTGTACAACAGGTAAAGATGCACTACATTTCACCAATCACCAACCTTTCTAACAAGACAGCGTTACCGAGCTCACAGTATTATAATGAACAACGCCCGATAATTTATCACTTTTAGCCTAATTTTTTAAAATTTTATCCAAATTTTCCGTGAAAGTTCCCGCGCGCAGTTGGCGCGGGGGAAGGGGAATAGCATTGTTTGTTGGAGTAAATAGAGCTCGACGAAGCTCGACATTACGTGGCAGCATCCTCTACCCTCCTGACGCCTATGGTTTTATGCGTTTTGATAATTCTTTAACGAGAATCCTTCCATTTTTATAATTGCTATAATTTCCCGCTGGTCGTCGGAACTATTTTACACCTTTGCGAAAAACACATTTAATAAACCACAAGCACAAATGAAGCATATATTTTTTAGCATCTTTGTGGAGGAAGAGAACGTTACTGTTGCTTAGGGAACCGATCGTTCTTGGTAAACGCACAATCCTCATGGACACATTCGATCAGCATCAGTAAAAATAGTGTTTTTATTACATAGCTAGGCTCCTAATTAATATTTTACATTTATATTTATTTAATGTCGGGGGTCATGTAGGCTAGGGGAGTCCAAAACTTTCAAAATTCGGGATTGTTCACATTTTTGTTTATTTAATGGTCCCTATAACTTACTGTGAAATTTTATTTCTTAAAATTTTAATTTAAAACCTAGCTCAATTTGCATAATTGCTATTTAGTCGCTTTAGCTACCTAGTATTGCAAGTTGTTTTTGTTGTAGTTCAGTTTGGACTGTTCGAGCTTAACATCGGCGGTGGAAGTTTTGAGAGTTCGGAAGAGTAATCAAAACAACGGCACAATTATTGTGAATCACAATTATTGTTTTTATTGTTCGGTTTTAGGTTACCTCCCCTAGCTAGTGGTATGGCGTCAGCTTAAAGTTTTGTTTTATATTTGTTTCGGATTACGCATCAGGATAGGATAACTTCGTTATGTATTTTGGTTTTTAATTTAATGAAACTATTACCTTATAGCTTATTAAATACAAAACTAATTGTAATCATAAACTCCTATAATAATAATTAAATCGCCTTGAATGAGTATCAATAATAGCAAGAGTCGGCTGAGCATAGCCAGTTCAGCCGACATATCAAATGATTTAACAGCATCATGTATTATCTGCAAGAAAAAGGCCGGCAATAACACTGTACAATGCGCTGGTTGCAGAGCATGGATGCATTTTTCATGCCGACTCAAAGGTATAAAGGATATTAGTTGTCTCGCTTTGGACTGTGTGAAAGTTTTCTGTGACGATTGTAACAAGCAAGATTGATGAACAATACTGCGGGCAGGAATGTTGAGGATGTTATGACTGACGTTGAAAATAAGGTTAATGTATTTGGAAGAGAAAATCGAAAAGTCGCACTTGAACGACACTGTATCTCATTTGCACGAAACAATACAAGAACTACAAACTAAAATCAATCTGCCAACCGGAACTTAGGTTTCAGTCATGGGCTAGTGTTGCTGCTAAAAACGCCGTGACTGAGGCAAAAGTTATTACTGTTGAACAATTGACTGTTAAAAATGACGAATAAATCCGTCGACGAAGTGCAGTATTCATAGGGCTGGCTGAAAGTGAAAATGATATGGAACAAGTGAAATCAATTTGTGCGTTTTTGGATCCTGGTGCAACTGTCATTCAGGTTTTTCGTATGGGTAAAAATAAAAACGACGAACAAAATAAACCAAGCTTACTCAAGGTTCATTTTGCTTCATCCTTCTGTCAACGGGCTATTTTATCCCAAGCTCGAAGTCTTCGTTCATGAAGCTTGAAGGGTGTGTTCATTAGACCCAGCTTGACCAACGAACAATTGGAATATATTGGACAGTTGCGGAGGCGTTGTTCTCAGTTAAATAGTAGATTCAAAGACGATGGTATTAAGTATGTTGTTATAGCTGACAAAGTTGTTAAATTCGTTGGTTGCGTTTTTAGAGATGGTCATCTGCATGATGGTGTCAAGGATGAATCATTTAAATTTGACAGAGATTCCTGGTACGCGGTGAATGACTCAGTCTCTGCTAAGTTGTTAAATTGTAAATTGCTAAATGCTAGAAGTCTGTTAAATAAAATTCCTGACTTTGAACATATGCTTTGCACCGAAAATTATTCTCTTTATGCAGTAACGGAGACATGGTTGCAAGAGTCTGTTCCATCCTCGTTGTTTACCACTAAGGAATACTGTGTTATTAGATGTGATCGTGTTAATAGAGTTGGTGGTGGTGTTGCCTTAATATTAAAAGCAAATATCTATTTTATTACTGTCAAGTGTCGTAACATAGATGATATTGAGCTTGTTGCTGTAGACTTATATATTCCAGATACGGGATACACCAGGAGTGCGTTGATCGCCCACCAAATAGTGTAAAGTCAAGTTTGTTCAATGCTGATTGAAGGATTGAAAGATGTAATATTTGATGCTTTTAAAAAGATCGAAATAACTGGTTAATATTTCGTACGCTTTTACCATTGTTGGTGATTTGAATTTTCTCAAATCGATTGGACCTCTTCTGTAGCTCACGGTGAATTATCAGAATTATACTTAGATTACACTTTGATTGATAGTATTTTTCGATTAGTTGATTTTAATACAAGACAAAATGCTGTTCTTGATCTTATCCTTACTACTTCTCGAAAAATATTTGTAATATCAATTTAGCTGAAACATTTTTCAACAAGTGATCATCATTGCATTTATTTCTCAATCTTAGGATATTAATCGATTAATGAAAAAATAGAACATATTTTAATTTTAAGCGTATGGACAAAATTGGAATATCTCGTTATCTTCAAAGAGTCAATTGGATTGATGTTTTTTTACAGTGTACAGACGTTGATGGTATGTGGAATATGTTCTCCAATGTTATGTATGATATATTTATTACATTTGTACCTCTTGTTGTTTTAATTGGTAAAGTCAAAAATCGTTATCCCGAATAAATTCATCGTATGTTAGCTCAAAAAAGCCCAATTGTGGCGGAAAAGACATCTACCTGGCGGGGAAGATCGTTATAAAGTACAGTCCGAAAAAAATGTAAAGACGCTATTTTGAGACATAATTGCGAAAAAGAACAATCTATCCCAAACTTCGTGTTATATCGAAAGTATAGAACTACGCTTTTTTTCGATGTTTAAATAATGGTGAAATTGGTCCTTTAAAAACGCATGACGGATTTTTGGTTTTTGACAATACTGACAAATGTTCCATTTTAAATGAACATTTTTCTCATGTTTTACTGTATAATGGTTCGTTGCCTGTTGTAAATTGTCATCCTTGTCATATTAATTATATTGAGTTTTTGCCTGCCGAAGTTAGTCAGTTATTAAGACAGTTACCTGCCAAATTGAGCCATACACCAGATTCAATACCAAGTATGTTTCTTAAATGTTTTCATGTTGAACTATCATATCCTCTAGCATGTATTTTTAATAGTTCATTTTATAACAATGAGATTCCAAAAAAATGGTTGACGGCTCACATAAAGCCACTGTTCAAAGAAGGTGATTCAACCTTAGCTGCTAACTATAGACCAATTCTTATTGCACAAGTTTTTTAGTAGGGTTATGGAAAAAATTATTGGTAAAAAAATTATGAATTTTCTTCATCATTTTGGGCTTATTTCGGCTAATCAACATGGTTTTAGAAAGATGTCGTCAACATGTACACAACTTATTGAAGTAATCAATAATGTTACGCGTTCATTAGATGATGGAGCTGCAGTTGATGCAATTACGTGGATTTTGCTAAAGCTTTTGATTCAGTGTCGCATCAAAAACTTCTATTGAAACTTTATTCCATAGGAATTCTGCGGTTTTGTCTTTCAATGGATTTCGACATTTCTTCAAAATCGAATTCAGTGTGTCAGAATAGGGGACGATATGAGTGCTCCAGTACATGTAACGTCCGGTGTTCAACAGGGTTCTTTTCTAGGACCGCTTTTGTTTCTTGTATATATTAATGATATTTCATTTGCTGTTCGTACAGCACATATAAAACTTTTTGCCATGATGTTAAAGCGTATAACCGTATTGTAAATAACATTGATTCAATTAGCTTACAAGAATGTTTGAATGATATTGAAAATTGG